>JADRCC010567235.1:0-11290 GCA_019843855.1 Hylomyscus alleni
TCTGACATGGCCTTTCACTAGGACTTGGGGTTCACCAGTTAGAATAGTCTAGGGCTCTTCCTCCCCAGCTCTGGGATTATTACATGGGTTATACTGGAGTTTTCCGTGTGTAGTATTGGGCATTGACCTTGGGTCCTCCTCTTGGTTTTGTGGTTAGCACTTTATGGGCTGAGTCACGTGCTCAGACCCTGAAATGCAATTTCTGTTCCTGATGGAACTGTGAACTGGGCAAGTTTCTTCGCAGGCACAATGATTAGAAAATGAGGAGTTTCAGGAGCTGCTGGGTCTCAGGCTGACCTTTGGCCTGGGTGTGGGAGTGGCCTGGGCCACACCCCTGATCCCAGCCTGCATCCTGAGATGCTGGCTTAGCTGCAAGCCCTAATTTTGCAATAATACTACCCAGTACCTCTCGATGCTGAATGAGGACAGCGCCCACACTCTGGAGAAGGTGGGAGCCCTCCAGCTTCAAGGCAAGGTGGCTGAGTGGGAGGGAGGCAGCAGGTAGAACTTCCAGTTCAGGGCTTCCCTGAGTGATCTTTCACCTACACCGAAATTGGGTTAGCCTCTCTGTTTTAATTTTAATTTTATTTTATTGTGGTAAAGACTTAACATGAGATCTAACTTAGAGTTTTAAGTGTATAGCCCAGTGTTATCAACTAAAACCCAAAAAACAAACCAAACCAGACCAAACCAAAAAAACCCCTGCCCTTCCAAGTCAACCCAATATTGTACAGCTTGTTTCTAGGATTTAATCCCATTAGCTGAAATTTTATACCTCTCAATTAGCAAACCACCCTTTCTCCCCTTAGCCTCCTGCCCCCCCCCAGTCAGCACTCTTTAAGCTGATTTTGCCTTTAAACTGCTCTCCTATGAGCACTCTGTCTACATCTGTGTCTGAATTATTCCTCTACCAAAGTGAATTTTGTCTGCATCGCACATCTGCATCTTCAAATATTGCAGACTTGTCTTCTGGCATATATATGTGTGTGCGTGCATGTGTGCGCGTGCGCATGTGTGTGCACAAGTGTGTGTGCATGTATGTGTGTGTGTGTATGTTCGTGAATGTGTGTGTATGTACATGTGTGTGCGTGCATGTGTGTGCATGTATGTGTGCATGCATGTATGTGTGCATGCGCACGTGTGTATGTGTGCATGTATGTGCATGCATGTGTGTGCATGCACGTGTGTGCATGCATGCATGCGTTTGTGTGCATGTGTGTATGTTTGTGCACATGTACACATGTACATGTGCTTGTGTGTGTGGAGTGTGTGTGACATATTACTTATCTCCTTACTTGTTTATGGCTACCCACATTCACCCCAAATGTTGGCCATTGTGAACAATGATGGGGTTAACTTGTGGATGCCTGGCCATGATGGGGTTAACTTGTGGATGCCGATTCTTCTCAAGATCTTGATTTCAGCTCCTTTACATGAGTGTCTGGGGATTGGATGGCTGGATCACATGGGACATCCTTAAAGTTGAATTTTAATTTCTTTGTGCAATGTCTCTATCACTGTCTATTGTTGTGTGCACCACAGTGTGGGCATCAGCCTCCCTACTCCCCCTGTAGAGAGGCTCAGCACCCCTCCACACCAGCCCCCTGTAGGAGTACAGTCCGGCTCTCACGACCAAGGGCAGTTCTACCCACCCTCCTCACAGAGTTTTGAGGGTTATGTTAGTCACCTTCCCCTTCTGGCTTCTAATACCACAAGCGTTGTCCTTACTTATAATTCGGTGTGTAATTTTGGTCTCATGAGTACCGTGGTCTATCTTGATGCTTCCGTGCCTAATCTCACGTTTAGTCTTCACAGTATCCCCATGATGGTACAGGCTGGAAGCTCTGGTTTATGGAGATTCGAATGAATCAACAGAATGGTCAGCTTCAGCTCTTGGTTTCTTTGTGTGCACTCTGGTCGTAAAGCTAAGGGCTCTATGCATGCTCCATGTGCGCTCTTTCCGCTGAGCTGTGCCACCTGCTCCCAGATGTCACAGTTTAAGGTTTCTCCATTCTAGATTGGAGCAGAATTTTGAACTGAGCTCTCCTGGTACCAAGATTCTTTGCTTTTATGCTAGTTAACTAATTTTCATACCACTCTCTGATGACAGGGAGTATGTGTCTGAGGACTGGGTTATGTGTCTGAGGACTGGGGTATGTGTCTGAGGACTGTAGGGTGTATCTGTGAGGACTGGGGTATGTGTCTGAGGACTGTGGGGTGTATCTTTGAGGACTAGGGAGTGTATCTTTCAATGTTTGTACCTTCCCGGTGCTCAATAAGTACCTGAATTTGTTTCAGTGATGGGTTGGGTTTTCACTCATAGACCAGTCGCTGAGTTCCGCGGATGCATTAATGACATCCGTGCTGCTGTTGTAATGGACGTAAGCACGGCAGCTTATGCTCTCTAAACAAAACAATCTAAAAGCCTGTAACTGAACACTTCAGAATTGGAAGCCTGTTGAGTATCTACCTGATACCACGATCAAAAAAATACACATACCCACACCCCCCCACACACACACCCTATTTCATGTGAAAAATAATTTAAAATACTGCATAAAATTTTCTTTTGGCCACATGTCAAGCAGTAGACACAACAAAAAAGAATTTCATGTTTAGACATAACAGGTTTCCATCTCTGAGACATGCCATGTATAAGTGAATGTCCCCAGATCTGGAATCCAACACACTTCTGGTATCATGCATTTTGGATAGCGGCTATTCGGCCCGTATGTCTTTTTTTTTTTTTTTTTTTAACTTTCATTGCATTATGAGAAAAGTTACATGATTTCAATTTGTCTGCATTTGTTAACATTTAAAAACATGTTTTAAGTAAATAGAATTAAATCACCCTTTTGTCCCCCAACTCCTCCCAGAGACCCCTTATTCCATACCTACAATATCTTTTTTTGTCATATTCCTTAAAATTTATAAAATATTATAACAAAAAATGAGTATTATAAAAGTTGTTTGATATAAAACAACAATCAATTTAACAGTGTTATGTAGATGCTTGTCAACAGCAATACTGAAAATACATGTTTTTCTCAGTATAAATTTTAAATAACTCCAAACCTATATGTCTTTATATATATTATACATGCACACACACACACACACACACACACACACACACACACACACACACACACACTCCTCTCCCTATAAAGCTTAGTTAGATATCAAGCTACTATCAAGCCATATAAACTAGTGAGACACATGTTGCCATGGCCCCCATTTTGGAAAAGAGGAAAGAGATCTCATGAGCTCAAATGGGTAGCCCCAAGTTCTTCAGTTAAAGAGGAATCCCGGGGGTGGGAGTGGGATGGTAATGAGAATCTGAGGTCCATTTTGCTTCTGGCCACAGGCACCTTCAAGGTGCAAAAGAACTTGCCAGTTAGAGCGGCTGCAGTGTCGGCTGTGTTGTGATAGTGCCTCAGAGCGGCTGCGCAGTGTTGGCAGTGTTGTGATAGTGCCAAGTTTGTTACATTGAGAAGAGGCTGGTAACTGGGAACCTGCGTACTTTGGACGTTACTGAGGGTGGGTATAGGCTAGTCCTGAGGGTGTGTATGTCCAAGTGTGTGCAGTATCCTCAGACTTCAGGATAGAGCTGTGGACCAGAGAGAGACAGAGGGGGTTCTTTGTTCTCACTTGTTGGGTCTAGCTGCACTTTAGCCTGGAGACATTGTATCTTCCGTCTGATCTTCCTGTTGCCCACCTTCTGTGTGTCTGTAAGATTCACTCTGGGAGCGCTGCCTCCCTAAGCTCTCTAAAGGGCTTGTGTTCAGCTGATCCTTTGGACTTGGTCTTCATCGTATCTTGTTACAGCATTTTTTTCCCTCATCAGAAGCTTCAGTTCTCTCCATTGCTAGCTTGGGATCAATCTCAGTCCAAACATTATAAATGAGGAGTGGGAAAGAGAGAGTGGGCGAGAGAGAGGAGCAGACAAGGCAGGATGTCGCTTGCAGGGACATATCTCCAAGGACCCTACCCTCTCCAGTTCCTTCTCACCCTCCCCCTAAGTTTCCATCACCCCCAATCGTCTGTCAGATTATGAACTCATAGATGGATTAACCCATTGATCAAAATCACCATGATCTAATTGCTTCCTATTTCTATACAGATTCAGGGACCAAACACTCAACACATTAGTCTTTGGAGGGACTTTTCAGATCCAAACCAGATGCAAGTCAGAATACTTCCTGTGCATTATATATAAATTAAAGTTTATCATTGCATATCTATGTTTAGAATAAAGTAACATATCCTGGATGTAATACTATCTGTGGCTGTAACATCTGCTGGGGTCTTGCAAGATCTCCCCGGAGGGTAGAGAGAAGAGTGCACCTGTCCCAGTCTTAGGCTTATGAACTGCCATTGTTCTTTGGTTTCCCAGCATTCCCCAGGGATATACCTGCTTGTTAAGCAATGATGGCCTCTGGAAGCATTGATGGTCTAGTGAGGACTGTGGTAGTCTCCCTATTAATGGGAACTTCCTGAGGAGGTGACATTTGAGACTTAGTATCCTTGTACATGACACTTAGTATCAACCATAAAGACCACATGGCCATACAAACATCTAGGTCATTTCTTTTGTGCATGTATGACATCTATTCTGCTTAACACTGTCTCTCACCTGATTTTATTTCCATTTAGATTTTTTCCAAGAGGAAATATTACTTTTTTGCTTTTGTTGTTATATGTTTTTGTTTTTTGAGACAAAGTCTGTACTGGCTGGTTTTGTGTATCAACTTGACACAAGCTGGAGTTGTAAGATCCGAGTAAACAGGGACAACTCAGAAAAACACCAGGAGGCCAGGAATTCCTTAATAAGATAAGCTCAGGAACTTTGGGAAGGTAGTAAGTAGAACTCTCCAGAAGGGAAAGGCTAATTAACATTCCTCACATCACAGGGTGAGAACCAACCTGCGGGTGGGGACACATTCCGCAGGGTGGACCTTTGCCCACCTATAGACAAGAAAAGTCCTTGCCACATCATTCCCTGAAGACCAATCAGTTTAAAAAGTCACAGTGTTTTGCCAATCACGTTGTGTCTAATGGCTGCTGCCCTGAAAATTGTATAAAAGCTCACTGAACAAGCTGTGCAGGGTCGCCACCTCTCCTTAGGGTCTGGGACGGCCTCAGTGCACTGGAATATTAAAAATCCTCATGCTCTTTGCACCGATCAGGCTCCATGTGATTCACTCAGAGGGTCTCAGGTAAGCTAAGGCTCGACAGGGTCTTACAGAGTTATCACAGAGAAAGGAGCCTCCCTTGAGGAAATTCATCCATAAGATCCAGCTGTAAGACATTTTCTCAATTAGTGATCAAGGGTAGGAGGACCCAACCTATTGTGGGTGGTGCCATCCCTGGGCTGGTAGTCTTGGGTTCTATAAGAGAGCAACTTGAGGGCTGGTGAGATGGCTAAGCGGGTAAGATCAACGACTGCTCTTCCGAAGGTCCTGAGTTCAGATCCCAGCAACCACAGGGTGGCTCACAACCACCCATAATGAGATCAGACGCCATCTTCTGGTGAGTCTGAAGACAGCCACAGTGTACTCATTTGTAATGATGGATGAATCTTTGGGGCTGGAGCGAGTGGGGCCGACCAGAGTGGGCAGAGGTCCTAAAAGTCAATTCCCAACAACCAGATGAAGGCTCACAACTATCTGTACAGCTACAGTGTATACTTATATGCATAATAAATAAATAAATTTAAAAAAGAGAGCAACTTGAGCAAGCCAGGGGAAGCAAGCCAGTAAGGAACATCTCTCCATGGCCTCTGCATCAGCTCCTGCTTCCTGACCTGCTTGAGTTCCAGTCCTGACTTCCTCTGGTGATGAACAGCAATATGGAAGTGTAAGCTGAATAAACCCTTTCTTCCCCAACTTGCTTCTTGGTCATGATGTTTTGTGCAGGAATAGAAACCCTGACTAAGACAAAGTCCTACTATGTAACCCTGGCTGGCCTGGAACTCACTATGTAGAGCAGGCTGGTCTCAAACTTGTAGCAACCCTACGGCCTCCATTTTCTAAGTGCTAGGGTCATTGTCATGTGTCACCATATTCTGTGAGAAATATTATTATATTGGCTTTTAAAACCGTAAACATGTTATTTATTACTTGTGGGTCTGTGTGTTGGGGTGTTTGGTATGTGTGCTGCCATGCATACACGGAAGTCAGAGGACGACTTTGCAGAGTTGGCCCTCTCCACCCACCTTTATGAGGGGGTCTGAGGCTCAAAGCCACACTTGCACAGCTTTACTTGCTAAGCCATTTTTCTGGCCCCCTATTTAAGTTTGACTGGGACAGGGTCTCACCATGCATCTGTGGCTGGCCTAGAACTTGAAGTGATCCTCCAGTCTCTTAGTTCCTGAACGTAGGCGTTGCAGGCATGTACTACCAAGCCTAGCAGAAGATCAGAGTCTTTTTAACAAAAGTGAGGCTGAGGTGATCTCCCTGTGACGTCTTCTCGTCCCATCCTTCCAGCTGCCTTGGACTGTTTGTCATTTTTCTTTGGCTTCCACACTCTCCTGGCTATCCGTTACCTTTTGTCTCCTGACTCTTGCTTTTTTTGGTCCTTGGGGCAGTCATCTCCACACAGTGTGAGTCTCTCAGCAGTCCTGTGTAATCATGCCAAAGCAGAAGCGATGCATTTCTCTTATTCCCCCTTCCCCCTCCCCCCCAGCTTTCCACATGGCTCCTTCTGCTCTCTTCTCTCTATTCCTTGTCTGTGCACTGAGGTTGAACCCAAGACCTCCATCATACTAGGCAATGCACTGACACACTGAGCTACATTCCCGCCCATCCTTTGGAAAGGAGTTTTCTTTTTCTGGTAACTAACTCTGGTCAGGTAGGACCCAAACCTTGGCATCATTACCAGCCACTCTCATTCAACTATCTGATCACTGCAAACGTGGCCAGTTTTCACTTTGTCAGAGTATCCAGAGCCTTGTCTCCTTCCCATCTTCCTCACACTGCCTTTGTTTGCATATTAATTTATGTGTCTAATGCTTGTTTAGTGCCGTCTCTGTATAAGATACTCCTTCAGGCATTGGGAATACAGCAGGAAGCATTGCCAGAGAAAGGCCAACCTCCAAGAGCTGAATTTGCAGGTGTAAAGGGGAGACACCTAATAAACCGTAGGCTGAAGTGAACTGCTCTCTGTGTTAGAAGTCGAATGCTATAGAAAAGCAACCAGGGGTTGGGAGATCCGAGGGTGCTGAAGCTGCGGCTTTGAGTAGCATGGTCAGGGGGGCCTCCTGGAATATTAGAGGAGAAGATGAGAAAAGGATCCCAGGAACCTGTAGCTGGACTTTGCTACTTTGCAGGTTCCTTTTTCTCACCCTTTATTACCCTCTATCATTAGATAGGAAAGAAAGAAGGATAGAGGAGAGAGAGAGAGAGAGAGAGAGAGAGAGAGAGAGAGAGAGAGAGAGAGAGAGAGAGAGAGAGAGAGAGAGATCCCTGAGTCTTAACTTATTTCTTCTTATTTCTTCTTTGAGCATGACTACTAACAAACCACAACAACCCCCCTCCCCCACCCCCAGTAACCAGAAATCACCAACCCCGTCTCTCCAGGCCCTAGCAATTAATATACTGCCTGAAAAGTTCCCAGAATTCCAGATGATACACAATGGCAGAAACTATCTGCAACTGGAAAAACCACGCCTCTGCTAGAGTTCGAGGCAAATCTTAGTCAGCCACTTCAGACAGTGCAAAGCAGCCCCATATCTTTATACCTGGGATTCTTATAATATTTCTCTCTCGGTCTCTCTCTTAACAAAACTATATTCCTATAATATTGCTCTCTCTGTCTCTGCCTCTCTGTCTCTTTGTCTCTGTCTGTCTCTCTCTGTCTGTCTCTCTCTCTCTCTCTGTATGTGCGTGTTTTAAAAAAAATCAAAATTCCATAATTCTCTCTACTGGAACCATTCTAGTTGATTCAGAGGCTCATCAGCTCTTATGCTGGGACACTTTGAGGGTGTGGTCGCAGAGGTGGAAGTCTCATGATTTCTTTCCTGGACGGTTACAGTAACTCTGAATGGATCAGGGCCCATCTCACCCTTTTTCTGCCTCCTTATCTTTGTGATGGACACATTGTTCTCCAGTAACAGCTGCTGTTCCAAAATCTAACTCTGGAGTGGCATGTGAAGACCACTATGGCCTGGTTTCCACCTGCCATCCCCACTTCAAATAATACTTCATCTCTTTCATTTCGCAAAGTCACAGGCACTGCCTCCACCGCCTCTGCTTGGGGTGTTCTCTCATTTTCTGTCCGTCAACATCTTTCTTGTCGAGGACAGTCTGCTCTTGAGCCTCTGCCCATTCCCCGGGTCAGAATCCATCTCTCTGGGGCCTCCCAGGAAGGGAGGCATCTATCACGGTGTATATTATTGTTGTACAGAGCGCATGTGTGGTTCTGGTTGTACCATAGCTGTTTAATGTCTACTTGGCTCCTGCACCAGGTTGGAAGCCCCTGGGTCCCCTTTGCATGTTTGGATCTTGCTCGTGTTCTGAAAGCCTTCTCGAACGCTTTGATTCAGCGGGTTCTTCCTCTTCTGTTTTGCAGATTGAAGCGCTCGTGAAGGACATGCAGAACCCAGAGACGGGAGTCAGAATGCAGAACCAGAGAGTTTTGGTCACCAGTGTCCCTCATGCCATGACAGGTGATGTGGCTTGGTTGTGACTTGAAATAAAACCCACAGGGGGACTGGCAAACTCGAGCACCCAGGATGTCCTGGTTGCTTTATTATTGCTGCTGTTATTATTATTGCTATTATTGTTTGGTTTGTTATTGTCAACTTGACTCGAGGTAGAGTTAGCTAGAAAGAGGAAAGTCAACTAAGAAATCACCTCCATCAGGTTGCCTGTAGGCAAATCTATAGGGCATGTTTAGGCTCGGCCCATGGAGGGGAACTGCTGGGTCCTGAGTTGTATAAGAAACCTACCTGAGCAAGCCATGAGGAGCAAGTTAGTAAGCAGGGTCCCTCCATGGCTTCTGCGGCAGTTCCTGTGTCCAGGTTCCTGTCTTGGCTTCATTCAGAGGACTATGACGTAAGATATCAATCAGATAAACCCCCGTCCTCCCTAAGCTGCTCTTGGTTATGGAGTTTTATCACAGCAATAGAAACCTAACCAAGCAAGACACAGCCCAGCTGCCCACAGCCTGCCTGTGTTTGTAAGTGAAGTTTTATTTCTGTTACACGTAATCTATGGCTGCTGTCATTCCAGCTACAGAGCTGAAATATATGGCTGTGCTCAGACAGCATTAAGTCTACAAAACAAAAAAAATATTTACTGCTGTTTGGCTGGGAAATGGGGCTTCTGTCTTTCTTCACCCTTCTAATCCACACTCAGACCCTCCTGAGCTTTCCCCGTGGGGCAGAATCCCTAGTCCCTCCTTGTGGGAGGGTTTAAGGGTACTCCAGCGTACCACTCGAGGACATTAGTGTGTGTGTGTGTTTTTGAGTGTGTGTATAAGTGTGTGTGTGAGTGTGTGTGTGTGTGTGTGTGTGTGTGGTGTTGGGTATGAACACAAGGATGCATTTTGCTTTCTCAGTTAGCCATGCTTTGTGTCACGGTGAGGCATGCTGCCTGCAGAAGCAGACAGCTTCTTGGGACCAGGGATTTGTGAGCTCTTGACCCTACACCCATTACCTCACTGAATTTCCCTCTTTCCCTCTCCTTCCCCCACTCTACACATATATGTAGAGAGTCAAGCTTGGTTGTTGTTCCTGAGACACTATCTACTTTGCTTTTTGAGTCAGAGTCCCTAACTCCCTTGAGCTTGCCCGTCTGTCTCCCCAGCATGCCTACTGCCACACTTGGCTTTAAAAACAAAACAATTGCTGGGCGGTGGTGGCGCATGCCTTTAATCCCAGCACTTGGGAGGCAGGTGGATTTCTGAGTTCGAGGCCAGCCTGGTCTACAGAGTAAGTTCCAGGACAGCCAGGGCTATACAGAGAAACCCTGTCTTGAAAAACCAAACAACAACAAAAAGCCAATCAATCAATGAATGAATCAATCAAACAAACAAAAAAACCCCAGGTCCTTAAGCTTGTGTGCAGAGAGAGCACTTTACCAACTGAGCAGTCCCCAGCACTTGGACTATGCATTTTTTCACACAAGGTGCCTTACGTCGCAGGGACAGGCTATCCCCCATTGCCCTTCTGATTGTTTTGAATGTGTTGCTGTTAAAATAAAAATCATCAGAGTAGTCACACCTACTCCATCTTTCTTACAGGTGCTAAAGGACATGGGGAGGGATAGTTCAGGCTTTTACCACCCATCAGCCATCTGCCACATGCCCGGCCTCTGAGCAGCACAGGTTCATTCACTCCTGTGACATTTCTCTCAGACCGGGATCACTGTTCATGCATTACAGTGAGAAAACCAAGCCAAGGGGAATGCCTGCCAAGGGTTTCTCCAGCACGATAAATGGGAGACCCGTTCTGGCTCGTAAAGGGCGAAATAGGAATTAAATGGTGTGCTTCAGAGCGGTTCAGGGACACATGGGAGACTGGGACTCAGAGTGGCCCTGGGCATCCAGAGAGTGGAGACCTAGGGGTAGGCTTTTCTCAGTGTTTAAGAGGCAGCTGTCCTAGAAGGCATCCTGGTGGCTGTCTGTCATTGCTGCTCTGAATTTGTTAACTCTGGCCTAGAGGACCTTTCAGTGGGAAGTTCTTATGTTGCTTGTCGGTAACCCCAGAGCTTGGAGTGACTGTGCGCGTAAGGATGCTAATGAAAGCTTTTTGTTATATGGATACATGAATCAGTTCCGAGTTAGCTGTGCGGAGAGCCCTAGACATGAGTGGAACACCTGGGGTTTAATCCTTCTAGTATCCCTTTCCCAGCCCTGCCCTCATTTTCTCACTATAAAGTGGCAACAGAAAATCCGGTCTGAGAGGAAGGTGGCAGGAATGAGAGAGGCCATGCTTGCTTGCTGTTCAAGGGCCCATCGTGTGGCAGATGTGTGGCTTATGAAAGCTGGCATTTCCCTCCCTTGTGTCTGCCAACACCCAGGATAAACTTAGGAGTAGGTATGACAACTCCTGTTTTACAGACAAGGGCTATAGATATGTAAAGCCATCCAAGCTGTAGCTGTGGCTTAGTGGTACAGCTCTTGCCTAACATGCATGAGATCCTAGGTTCAATCTCCAATGAAGAGGTTGAGAACTTGGTACTGAGCCCATGCAGGAGTGACCTTGAATTTGAGTCTGACTTTGAGACTTAGACTCCACCTTGTCCCATGAGTGTGTGAGTGTGTGTGTGTGTGTGTGTGTGTGTGT
>JADRCC010567236.1:0-17759 GCA_019843855.1 Hylomyscus alleni
GAGTAGTGTGCAGCTGCTAGTTTTGCGTGAGAAGTGCAGGAAAAGAGCACTCTGGAATGGACAACAGGAGCTTCAGACAGACTCTTCTGGAGCCTGCTTTCTTACATCCTAGTATACATGTGCAACTGCTTCTCAGCACTAGACACAAACCTCATCACCTTTTTCCTTCACTCCTTTCATCTGCAAAACAGCATCAGTCTAACAGCCAGGGCAATGAACCTGCGTTGGATTGTCTTGATCACGTTGTTATAGGATCTGAAGACCAAAGCACCTTTGGAATACTTCAGTGCTATAACACTTCCATTATAATATAGAAACAACAAATGGAAAAATGTTATCCCCCTAGAAGTGAGTGTTATTGACATTTTAGCCAAATCTAATTTTCATACAGTAAAACCCATGATCTTTAGGCGTACTTTTGTGAACTCTGACTGTCTTCCAATTATAGAGGTGCCATTCTAGTCTAGACACAGAATGCCCCAAAAGCTTTTTCTTTCTCATGGGCTACCCTGCCTGCCTCAGTCTAGCCCATGGTAGCCATTTTCCTGACTCCTTTCATCAAAGTTTCCTTCTACAGGATTTCACATAAGCTGGGGCAAACGTGTGTACCTTTGTGGGTGTGTGTGGTGGGGGATGGTAGCTATGGAGGGGTGTCTCACTGATTTTAGCATAATGTTTTTGAATCTATTTTCTTCTGTGACTTTTTTATTTATCACTGGATAGACGTGCACTGTATGAATACATTATAATCAAGTAAACTGATTGCCAGCTAACAGACACAGTTGTATTTCCCTTTTTGGTGATAATGAATAAAGTTCCTAATGTAACTCATATGTGTCTGTGTTGAGATATGTCTTAGTTTCTTCTGGTTAATATATCTATGGTAGGTTTGCTTCTGACTTCTGGGCAGGCCAAGTGATTAACTTAAAGTTATTGCTAGATTTCTTTCCAAGCAATTCATGATGTTTTGAATTCCAATAGCAATTTTCAAAACGGGTTCCACTCCGTCTTTGCCAGCTTTTCACAGGCCTGTTTCTTTCTATTTAAATGTGAGCCCTTCCAGTAGTTACTTAGTGACATTTTGTTGTAGTTACAGTTGTTATTTCCACAGGCACCAGGGGTTTAACACCCTGCTTCCATGTGCTTCCTCTACTGCATTGATCTGCAGTGTAGTTTCTGTTAGATGTTCCTGCTTATATTGTACAGGATGTTTATTATATTGATTTTTGAGAGTCCATTTAATACTATTTTTGGAATATTATGTCTCGGTGTATAACTTGTTTCTTCATTTTCTAAGCAGTACTCTTTCATGATGGGATGTTATTTTACAAAGACCAATCTGCCAAGTAGAGTCTGTGCTCTGCATCACCAGGTGAAGGATAAAAATCCTCTTCCACATCACGGTTGTGATATCTTTCCCTCACACAATGTCATGCTTGTCTGTGTTCAGGTATGGGCATGCATGTGAACATATAAAGGCTAGCAGGCAACCTCATATGGTGTTCTACAAATATCAGTTTTTAAATTTAATTTTTAATACATGAAAGTATAAGTAGCCCCCCAAGTCTTTCTTAAGCACATTATTTTCCTTTTATTGGATAGCCCCGAATCTCTATATGATTGACCGGGCATGCTTGGGTGTATTTTGGGACTCTGGTTTCTACTAATTAACATTTGAAATTAAAATAAATATATACATAGTTTTATGAAGATCACGTATGTATATAACACTATATTTAATTCCACTAGCTATATCTTTTCAAAGCATGATTTTATTATTACAGTATATTGTCACAGTAAAGTTCCACAGTGCAGGCATAAGAGCAATCAGACTGGGACGCTGAGGAGGGAGCTAACTTGTAATTTAAGCTTATTTTGTCATCTTAACAAGATGAGCATTAACCAAACCAGACTCAAACTCCCCTTCAAAGCCATTAGAGCTGTGTCCGAATGTAGTAACAGCAGAGTCGGTGGGGACTCGCACTCACGGCATCACTCGCATCAGTCACAGCTCAGAGATGGGAGGGGGATGGGCACAAAAACAAATACATTTGTGACAAGTCATAGGACAGGAGCATTGCTTGGTTAACAAAAAAAGAAAGCAGAGACCTCCTCAGCCACAGGACCACGGCGAACCCAGAGGAAATGCTTTTAACCTGTCTCTAGCAATCAAAGACCCCCGAGAGTTTTGTCAGCTTTCAGGGTAGTTTCTGCAGGCTATTGAGAGGGACTGTGGCTGTCTGGCCAGTCAGTCTGCACAGGGTAATGAAAATACATTATGGCCAAGTCTGAGCTACAGAAGAAAAAGAAAAAAAAAGTCAAAACAAAACTGTCTTTTGGATACATCAAGCTATCAGAACACATCTCAGCCTTGCCTGCTTCGCTTGTTGGGAATTGTCAGCGGCCTCCTGTGAGTGTGCCTGCTTCCGCTGCCAGTGCTGTTCTCCATGAACAAAAGAATCAAACAGAAACACCAGTGTGGAGTTACTCCTTGTCCTAAGCGCTCATGCCAGTCCACTTTGATCACAGGCTGGCTGCATTAGCATTCTGTCCTGGAGCTTCAGCGGGCCTATTCACACTGCTCAAGAGAAAACTTCCCGAGATTCTAATGAATTACTGTGTTTGTTCAACAGTTGTCAGGTGTTCCGAATGGTCCTAGCGATAGTACAGTGCTGTGTGTTTTATGAGTGACAGTTAGGCCACTGCACAAAGAAGATCTGTCCTTGTGGGTATGCTTTGCCCATCTTGGAAATCCGAACACATCTGTAAATCACTCTTCCAATGAACTCTGTGCAGCCTGATTTAGAATCACTCGCTTTGATTCTCCTGGCTTCTTAGAAATTCCTGCCTAAAGCTGCACAGTAGTTAAGAAGTTGAACGCAGATGCACAGCGAATGGTAAAACACCTACAAAGAAAACCGAGTTCATGGAAGGTCAAGGCAGAACTGAATTCACTCAATTACCATTTTCTTTCTTTTAACTTAAGAAAGCCTGGATAGTTACCAAAGCTGATGGAGAGGCAAAGCTAAGTTGACTGAGTGGTTGGCAGCCTGAGGACTCACAAGGCAGGGATGAGAGGCATGAGCACTGGTGCCAGGCATCTCTAAAACCAAAACATGGATGGGCACAAACTCTCCGCATGTGAACCAAGGATATCTATGCTCTATACTTATAGTTTGTCCTTTTCCTAAACATTTGGTTCAGAAATGTTTTTATTTGTGCCTAGTTGTAAATTGGCACAGGTAGCAGTAGCTCTGATTTCTTTATTTTTATTCATTTATTTTTTAAATATTTATTTATTATATGTGAGTACACTGTAGCTGTCTTCAGACAGCACCAGAAGAGGGCGTCAGATCTCATTATGGGTGGTTGTAAGCCACAATGTGGTTGCTGGGATTTGAACTCATGACCTTCGGAAGAACAGTTGGTGCTCTTATCCGCTTAAAGGACCACCTCTTTCAGAAAAAGACTACAAGATCAAAACTTCCAATTTTCACTTGAACACGTAGCAATGTTGCAATGTGATGTCATCCTCACATAAGTTTAAAAAAAAAAAAAAGGAAAGCTGGACAAATTATAGCTGTCTCCTGAGAGGCTCTGCCAGATCCTGACCAATACAGACAAGGATCCTCACAGTCAACAATCAGACTGAACACAGGGACCCCTGTGGAGGAACTAGGGGAAGGACTGAAGGACCTGAAGGAGACTTATCTGGCAGCAATGGGAGGGGAGGCCCTTCAGCCTGTGAAGGCTTGATGCCCCAGTGTAGAAGAATGGTAGGGCAGAGAGGCAGGAGTGGGTAGGTTGGCGCGGGGGTGGGGGCAGCACCCTCATAGAAGCAGGGTAAGGGGAGATGGGATAGGGAAGTTAGAGGGGAATTTGGGAAAGGGGATAACATTTGAAAGGGGCTAACATTTCAGTTGAGATCTGCTCTAGAGTCTCGCACATTGAAGATTGTCAAGTATTCCATTGCCATTCTTTCATCCCTACCCAATGTATCCAGAAAGCGCAATAATCTAAGTGTTCAGACTTCTCATGGATGCATTTTAGGGAAGCACATACTGCTGAGCTCTGAAACACTCTGTTGAACTTTAGAATTTGAAAAGGCATAGATTTTATTTAAGTGAAGTACTATTTGTTAGGCATTTTTTGAGGGTTACAAACATTTTAAATCTTACTGTAGACATATATATATATATATATATATATATATATATATTAATTTTCCTCCCTAACTCTTTACTTAGGCAGAAACATCAAATAAACATAACGTTATTCCAACACAATGGGAGACTTTTCTCTGAGTTAAGCTAGTCCTCATTTTATGACTAAGGAGAGAATGAAGAATCTCTAAAATTGTTATAATTTTTTTTTTTTTTTACATGAGAGGACTGACCCCTAGGACTCACACACACAAAGCAAACCACTGAGCTCTGGCATTCAGATACTTTGATTTTTATCTCCAAAGATATGAGGAATGTTTCTTTTTAAAAAGAATTATCATTTAATGCATTTTACAGTGAATGTAATGTTTGTTGAAAGGTTTGAATATGCTTCAGCATTTCATCTATTATACCATAAGCTATATTTAACTGTTTTTCTCTCTAAATGCTCATTTTGATGTTTTTATTTGAAATGAAGATTTTAAAATACTTTACATTATTTAATGGATTCAATAATAGCAGTATCTACTGAAGAACCTTGTAGATTTATCGAGATCACTTTTGTCTGATATAATCCATGTTATGAGCTGTGAGTTAATGTATGTCCTGACTATTTTTAGTTATGGAAGAATTAACTCTTTCACCAGAGGCTGAAGCTCAAAGCCTTTAAATGGCTCCTTTATCCTCACATACCAAAAATGTGCTCCTCTCACAGCAGATCCATGCTGTGGCCAACAGGAAGCATTTGCAACTCGACTTCACATCCAAATTCCACGAAAGCTGATTCTTTGCACTCAGTATTAGGAATGCTCTGTGCCTTCCCTGGGATGACCACATGGCTCCTCCAAGTTCCTGCCGGAAAATGACTATAGGTTCAGAGAGACAGCTAAAACACCCTCCTGGCTTGGGGATTACCTTTGGAGATCCAGAGAGATCTTACTGCAGTGAAGTGAAGCCAACTTATTGAAATCATGACTTAATCTGTCTCGTTTTCTCCCTTCCTTGATGCTGTTTGGCCTTGTGTGAGACCTTATGCAAATGAGAATGACCGCAGTGAACGTTCTGTGATGTATTCAGTAATTTATCCACCCATTCATTTACTACTTGAGCAAGCATTTATTCAACGCCTGCTTTCTGCAAAACACTTGGCTGGGCCCTTAGTAATGACAGGAGCATATGCGAAGTTACAAGCATGTAATATTGTTGCTCTTAAATATGCAGACTTCGTAAAGCAAATTCTGAATAATCTGGTAAAAATAAAATGAACGACTTCGGTTGCTCATTTGTGGTGCTATCTACCTGTGGCAAATGCTTTGTCCATGGGGGAAACAGGTCAATTTCCCAGCAAAGGGTTCCATTGTCTTTGTGGGTAGCATGAAAGGGATATTTCATTTAACTGATGAAATCATGGTTATTAGGTGGGATCTGAATATTGGGATAAAAGAAAAAAAAAGGCATCTGTCTGGAGCAGGTCACCTAGCCTCTGTGTAATTATATCCTGATTAGAAGTTCCATAGACAAAATAATAATTTGTGGAGGTAACCTGAGGTGCTTTAGATCAGTATATTTCTTTTACAAATTAAAGTATCTGAGACTTGTCATAAGGCCCAGTTAGTACAACAAAATTGAACAGTAGTTATCATTTATCACCTGGTAAATTTTACTGATTGTGACTAGTTAGGACAAGTCTTTTTGTCATCATCAACATTGAACAATACTAAAACTGGAAGCTCAAACTGAAACAGTTATTCAAATCTAGTCTGTCTAATCCAGAATCTGAGGTCAAGTCCTGCACCCTAGAGGAGAGCTCTGAATTCGAAAGCAATGAGTGTGATGTAGACAACTGCAGTTGCCCTGTGGACCCGACTATTAACCCTTGTGCCAGCTTGCAAACTCACATGGACAAAGTGTGACTCGGTGTGAAGGAGCCATGTTGTGAACTTGCACACACAGGAAAGGTTTCTCTTTCCTTTCCCTTTTACCTTAGGGAAAGAAGTAACCAGGCCAGCACATTGCTACCTTATCGCAATGAGTAGAGAAGGCTGGGTTGAAGGGTCTGTGTTTCTATCATACAGAGAAACACTTTGGGTCACTCTAATTTTCTAAGTGAAGAGCTCACACTGAGAGATCATTTGACTTTCCAGAGGAACCTGAGATATGAGCTGGGAGATAAGGTGCTATAATTTGGAGGACCTGGAACACAAGATATGCCTGAATGCTGAGCCTGGCATTCGAACCTTGGCTGCTCTGCATGCGAGGCCTTGCCTTACTGACTACTCTGAGCTTCGGTTTTATCAGCTGAAAATGAAGTTTAGAAATCAGGCTGCCTTGAGGAATATGGCGGATGCAATGTGTGGGCTGGCGACCTGTGAGTTTGACACTTCCAGAGGCCTGCCTTCCCCCACTGCCTGCCTTGTGGGGTTTAGTGAGGACCAAGTGAGGCAAAGGCAGATGAGATTGAAGGGGCAAGCATTTAATGGATGTTAGTTATTTTATATTTGTTTAGTTATCAACTAAGTACTTTTAGATGTCGTAAATAGTGTAGACAAAAAAAAGTTCACCATGTTAAAAATCATCAAATTCATATCTCTACCACTGGATACATGATTTATGTATTGATATGTCAGGTAGTTGGTAGTCCCATGAATCACGACACTAACTTCTGATAAGAATGTCATATATTCATATAGCATGTCTTCCCTTACGTATGCTTTCACCATATAAACAGCCTTTTTTAATACAAAAGAATGAAGCTTTAACTAATGTCACGCTGGCCTTTAGGGGATGGTAAATGTAACTAGATGTTGAAAATAGATGGTGGAGGAGGACCACAGCAAGGTCATTAACAGTGGGCCAGTTGGCACACTAAGTGCTTGGGCCTCACTGAGCCTGTGGCTGTGTATGTGGTTCTTCCTAATGTGCTGTCCCACCAATGTCAGGATTTATACCTGAGTTCTATGTAACCAATGTTTTTATAGGCCAATAATATCGAAAGCTTTGCAAAGTATCATTTACTTAACATAGAGAGGTAAGAATTCACTCGACAGTATGTGTATCAAATCAGACTGACCAGTTTTGCAGAAGAATACCAAGGTGGTTAATGTCATACTGGTGCCAACAGTTAGGTGAAAGAAGACTTTTGTGTCATAGCATCTGTTGGATGAGAAGACATGTAGTGGTGACAAACAAGAGATGATAGGAACTTGGCTAAGACAATGGTACCCAGATGGTGCCAAACAGCTCAGCATGTGCGCATAATGAAAGAGAATCTACGTTCTCACACACATGTTGCTCTGGAGTAGTTAAGAAGTGATGGAAAGAGCTTCGAGGTGGGGGTGTTAAATCTTTGTAAGTGGGATAGTGATGCCTGAAATGTAAAAGCAAAAGGACAGTTGAGGAAAACGAAATTCTGCAAGGGTTTAGCCAAGAGATGCTTCATCAAACACTGAAGTAAATAACCAAGGGTTAGGGAAGGAGGCAACTTTCTGCTTAAGATGACTTGAAAATGTAGTGATGTCTACGAGAAATTAGAAGTACCACAAAGAAAGTGATGATTTTGAAAAGATTTTATTCTATTTTTTTATACATTAGGATGTGTGTGTGCGCGCGCTTTATCTGTTTTTAACTTCCAGTGGATATTAGTCAATTTGATGTCTCTCCTGACCACTTCAAATATTTACGCCATAGAATCTATATAAAGGCTCTGCTTTCTGTTCCTAAAGCTGAAACAGTTGATTCAGTAAAGTTTTACATTTTCTAAGAAGCTTATTCCACAAAAAGGCTTATTTTTTATTGTTTTCCTCAACAGTGATTTTTCTTGTGTTTTTCTCAGGTTGTGCAGAACTGTGGTCCAGCATGAACCCTCTGCGGTGCACTGGTGCACTTTTTCAATCATGAGGCTTCTATTGTCAGCAGCTAACTACTTCTGTTCTTGGATCAGCTTTCTGCACTACAAAGCCAGAACTAGCTAAGTGTTAAATTACAGATAATTGTTTGTTTTACACATTGGCTTCCACCTGCCCTTGCTCCCTTCAGCAATTGTTCTCTCTGGCAGTTTCTCAAAGTGTGGACTCAGACCACCTGCATCAGAAGCACTCAGTCTCTCATCTCAGATGAAGCTTCCTGGCCCACTTCATCCCTCACACAGAGAGTTCACTCTCTGGTTTTGCCCAATAAAGTTAGTGAATGACTACCAGGGACTTTACTTGGTAGTTTCTGCATTTTATTTCTGTTTGTTTCTTCCATCCTTCCTTCCTTCCTTTCTTCCTTCCTTCTTTCCTTCCTTCCTTCCTTCCTTCCTTCCTTCCTTCCTTCCTTCCTTCCTTCCTTTCTTTCTTTCTTTCTTTCTTTCTTTCTTTCTTTTTCTTTGTTACTTTTTAAAAAAATTCTCTATTTTTGAAACTATGCCACTAAAATAAACCAATGCATTTTGGATCCCAAGAATCCAATGCTAGATTTTATTTCTATTTTTATTAATCACTTTATTCATTTACATTTCAAATGATAATCCCCTTCCTAGTTACCCTCAGCAACCCCCTATCCCACCCCCCTCAACCCCCTCCACTTTGCCTCTATGAGGGTGCTCTACCCATTAGCCCACTCCTGACTCACCCTTCTATCATCCCCTTACACTGGGGCATCAACCATTCCTTGCCTCCTCTTGATGTCAGATAAGGTCATCCTTTGTTACATGTGTATCTGGAGTCATGGATCCCTCCATGTATACATTTGGTTGGTGGTTTAGTAGTCCCTGGGAGTTCTGGATGGTCCACTTAGTTGATATTGTCCTTCTTATGGGGTTTTAATCCCAGCAACCCTTCAGTCCTTCCCCTAGCTCTTCCACTGGAATCCCCAAACTCAGTCTGATTATAGGCTGTAAGTATCTGCATCTGTATTGGTCAGGTCCTGGCAGAATCTCTCTGGGAACACAATGATAGATATTAAAAGTGTACAAATCAGTGATTAAATTTAAAGATTCAATGATTGTGGAAATGCAAAGTCAAAGATAACAAGATAATAATAATGATGATGATGATAATAATAATAATTAATAATAACACAAAAAGAAAATTGGACACCATAATAAAATTCTGCAGAGATTCAACAAAGAGACAAGTCAGTGCATAATGAGGAAGACTGGTCAAGGACTGCTTGCTATATGACCATAAGGACCCCTGCCTTATAGAATAGTAGAACAACAGTACTGACTTGGACAGATGAAGAGGACCTCAGAGGCACCTTCTACTGCAGCTCAGCTTAAGTATGTATACCAATCCCGAGATTGATTGGTGTTGGGTCCCTTCCATCTGCCTCAACTCAGAGACTCCAGAGTCTACAACCAGAGACCGCCAGGTCACTCCTGCTGTTCTCAAAACAAAGGACTGCTCTGAGTTCTGCCCTTCTGAGTTAGCCTTTGAGACCTGCTGACTGGCACATGTGCTGACTGGGGACATTGTTGGGTGTAAATGGACTGGCCGACTGGAGACATCTGCCCTTGGCCTCCTCCCCCACCTTGTGCTGTGCCTCCCTCCTCAACCTGGAGCTGAGATCTGCAAGAAGTCCTGGGCCACCACCCTCAAGAGCTGCCCTCAAGTCACTTGACTTTCTTTGACTCTTTCCTGACTCCTCCCAAATTGATTGTTATGCAAATGTTACTGTAACCTAGAGATCCAATTTCGCTTTCCTATAAATACTGAAGCCCAAAAAGTAAAGAGGGAAGCCTTGATTGGGACGCAACTTGGCTTCGTATCCTTTTGTTCTCGAACTCTGTTTTTCAGGCATTTTCCTCCTTTTGAGAGAGAACCCAGGTTCGTGAAACTGCGGGACAGTTTCAATTGGCAATGGGCCAGTTAGAGATAGGTTGGAGTTACAGGTGGAACAGTACTATGGAAGGCCTCTGGGGCCATATCATACATCATCTGATGAGTATCTGTGACATTTAGATTGGCTATAAAATAAAGATAAGAATTCACGTACTAAATTGGGAAATATGGAGACAGGTCATGAAGTCAGGGTTTATTCAGAGAGTCATATGCGATAAGGAATAACACAATAAAGACTGTATGTTTTGTTCTAATGGTGCCAGTGTGCATGCATATATTAGGATGGGAAAGCCGAAGGTGCTCAGGAGCTGAGATATATTTGACATAGTAACTGGCAAGTTTCCAGCCAACTAGGCCTGGAAGCAAACTGGGACCCAATTGTTAGTGTGTTCTGTGATTTCTCAGAGGTAAATATTTTTATACCTTTTAGGGCTATACATGTTCATGAAAAGGTATGGTGGTTTGGTGTAGTGACAGTTAGCTAAACTGGAGCTACAATCCTAGATTTTGTTTTCCTGTTGCATTTGGGATTCCAGTAGGACTTGAGAGTAATTTATGCAAGTTGTGAATGCAGAAATGAAATGGCAGTCACTATAATCCCCTCATCAGTCACTGGAAATGAGGACCTTATATTAAAGGCTCACTTTGCTTGTGTGGTCAGGACAGACTTGTAACTTCTCCATCCTATATCAGATTTTTGTTTCATATTCTCCAAGTTCCAAATTAGAATACCTGAAGATCCCTGGCAATGCTGTATGTCCAGCCTAATAGTACAAAACAACAAACATTTGGCAAGTCACAGATGATATGAAACTTGAAAAGGATGATAGACAATGTGTGATCCAGTTCTTCTAGGTTCTAGTTTGCCTCACTTCCCCTAGAATTGTTCAACCAAAATTCCATTTCTTTAAATAAACACTGTGGTCTGCCATTAGGTGCATAAGTAATGGCCTTTCATAGACTTCTCCACCAACCTCTACTAGTAAAATTTTAATGCATATAACAAATCTCTTACTCCTTATCACTTTTGGTTCTGGTTTCCAGAATAAGCCATAGCTAATACCAAGGTAATTTATCACAGAAATAATGAGATTAAATCTGCACATTAGCATAATACTTGTAGCATGGAAAATGGATTAGATGTAGAAGAGTGATTTAGGCACACTAAATAGCAAAAAAGGCCATTTCCTTCCCAAGTAAATCTTATTTTAAACTCCACAAAAAAAGAAGGGTGCTCACTTGCAAGAAATGGTGGTTAAGTATCCAGAGAGCTGATTACCTGGCCTTGCCTGCCTGCCATAAGCACGCCAAGAAGCAGCCAAGGTTTTGATGACACAGTTAATCAACGTATTCATTGTAGACATCTCTTGAGTCATTTCAGCAGAAGATAAACTGATGTTGAAGAATAGAGTTAAATGTGAGCAGAAAGTAGAGACAAGAAATATTTAGGGATTAAAGCCAACACTACCTTGCGTAAGTGTCAAGGGGACAAAAATCAGGGATATTTTTAAGGCCACCAGACTAATGAATGATAGTGTTTCTTAAGATGGCACTACAAAAAGCTATGTTAACTTGCCCCATTCACAGATGTTTGGTCACTAATATCAGCCTGTGCAGTGATATACCAGAGTTCAAGACTGAGATCTTTTATAGGGTCACTAGTTGAAACTATACGAAGGTGAGATGATTTTAACTTAGGGAGGATTAGATAAGAGGAGTCAAAGCCAATACACTAACTGTAAAATTTCAGCATTGACATGGTCATAAAAACAGGAGGAGAAGTTGAAATCAGAGAATGGAGACTTTGGAGAAGGAATAGTAACCCTGTGAAATGTTCAGTATGCAAGAGTTAAGTATCATCCTTTGTAGGGTTGAAGCCTGTTGTAGGGTTGCTCACCACTGGACATGGCTGCTTGGGGAAGTGGAACACAGGGCACTTGACTACTGTCTTTCCCCCACTCCTGGGTGGGTGCTGGGCCTTAGGGAATGGGGCAGGTGCTGGCCTTAGGAAAGTGCTGAAGCACAGCTCTGGGGTGGGAAAGCACAGTCTGGGACAAGGGAAAGGCCAAGCTGGCTTGGGGGATCCCTGGGCTTGTGTCAAGACCACGGGGTTCTCAGACTCTTGGATATGTGCTGCTGAAAGTCTCAGAAGAGCAGAGGATGAAGTTGGAGGGCTTCAGGCTGGGGACAGCGTCTACCCTGTGGCAAGGGTGTGTCTAAAGGGGAGCTCCAGCTAGTCCCATTGGAGATGATAGTCCTTGGCTTGGTGGATGCAGGCTTGTTGGAGATTGTGGCTGGGAACATAGATAGGCTGCTGTGGCTCTGAAGGGAAAGCCTTTCATGACTTCTGTCTTAGTCAGGGTTTCTATTCTTGCACAAACATCATGACCAAGAAGCAAGTTAGGGAGGAAAGGGTTTATTCAGCTTACACTTCCACATGGCTGTTGATCACCAGAGGAAGTCAGGACTGGAACTCAAGCAGGTCAGGAAGCAGGAGCTGATGCAGAGGCCATGGAAAGATGTTCCTTACTGGCTTGCTTCTCCTGGCTTGCTCAGCCTGCTCTCTTATAGAACCCAAAACTTCCAGCCCAAGGATGGCACCACCCGCAAGGGACTCTACTCCCTTGATCACTAATTGAGAAAATGCCCCACAGCTGGACCTCATGGAGGCACTTCCCCAACTGAAGCTCCCTTCTGTGACAACTCCAGCCTGTGTCAAGTTGACACACAAAATCAGCCAGTACAATTGGGGAAGTGCCTCCATGAGATCCAGCTGTGGGGCATTTTCTCAATTAGTGCCATCCTTGGGTGTCCTGACTTCCTCTGGTGATCAACAGCCATGTGGAATGTAAGCTCAATAAACCCTTTCCTTCCCAGCTTGCTTCTTGATCATGATGTTTGTGCAGAAATTGAAACCCTGACTAAGACAATTTCCCATGGTAGATCTTGGTGAAAAGAGAGACTCAATGATTCTAAGCAGTTTATTGTCATGGCAGAAAGTGAATGAGTAAAATCATGCCCTCAGCCCTACTTCTTAGGGTAGGCCTAAAATTAAATAACTTTTGCAGGGAGGAATATCTAGGAAAGGAAGCTTATTGGCTAAGTCCTCTGAGCCTATAGGACCTCATTAGTATGGTGAACTCTGTTTTGGGCCTATGTGACTGTGGTCACATCTCTTTTTCTATTATCTTAGTCTGAGATGTTAGGGATGCCTCATCTATATGTGGAAGGGCTTGGAACATTGCTTTTATGTGACTGGTGGCCACAAATCTCTCTATAGGGAGTAGGAGCTGTGGCTACATGACAGGAGCCTGGTGCCAGGAGCAAGCAAAGCTCCTACCATCCCATCAGGTGTGCAGACACAGGCTTACAGACCCACAAGAGGAACAAGCTCTAGCCAGAGACAGCAAGAACATCTAACATCAGAGATCAACAGATGGTTAAAGGCAAACATAAGAATATTACCAACAGAAACCAAGACTACTTGGCTTCTTCAGAACCTAGTACTCCCACCACAGCAAGTCTTGAATATCCCAAAACACTGGAAAAGCAAGATTTAGATCTAAAATCATATCTTACAATGGTGATAGAGGAATTTAAGAAGGACATGAATAACTCCCTTAAAGAAATACAGGAGAACACAGGTAAAGAGGTTCAAGTCCTTAAAGAAGACTTGCCTTCTGGCTCCTGTGCTGTTGTCTTACCATTTCTCCCTCTTCTCCCCCTTCTCCCCATACCCCTTCCCCCTCTCCATGTGCTCATGGCTAGTCTGTACTCCTCTACTTACTCTCTGCCTTGCTCTGTCTCTACTACCTTCTCAACTCCCCTCCCCATGCCCTGAATAAACTTAAAAAAAAAAAAGAATTACAGGAGAACACGAGTAAACAAGTAGAAGCTCTTAAAGAGGAAACACAAAAATCCCTTAAAGAATTACAGGAAAGTGCAATGAAACAGGTGAAGGGATTGAACAAAACTATCTAGGACCTAAAAATGGAAGTAGAAACAGTTAAGAAATCACAAAGAGAGACAACCCTGGAGATAGAAATTCTAGGAAAGAAGTCAGAAACAATAGATGCAAGCATCATCAACAGAATACAAGAGATATAAGAAAGAATCTCAGGTGCAGAAGATACCATAGAAAACATTGACGAGACAGTCAAAGAAAACATAAAATGAAAAAAAGTTCCTAACCAAAACAACCAGGAAATCCAGGACACAATGAGAAGACCAAATCTAAGGATAATAGGAATGGGAGAAAGTGAAGACGTCTAACATAAAGGGCCAGTATCTTTAACAAAATAATAGAAGAACACTTCCCTAACCTAAAGAAAGACATGCCATGAACATACAAGAAGCCTATAGAACTCCAAATAGACTGAAACAGAAAAGAAATTCCTCCTGCCATATAATAGTCAAAACACTAAATGCACAAATAAAGAAAGAACATTAAAAGCAGTGAGGGAAAAAGGTCAAGTAACATATAAAGGCAGACCTATCAGAATTATACCAGACTTCTCGCTAGAGACTATGAAAGCCAGAAGATCCTGGGTTGATGTCATGTAGACCCTAAGAGAACACAAATGCCAGCCCAGGCTACTATACCCAGCAAAACTCTCAATTACCATAGATGGAGAAACCACCGTATTCCATTACAAAACCAAATTTACACAATATATTTCCACAAATCCAGCCCTTCAAAGTATAATAAATGGAAAACTGTTGCTTCTGCCTGCGGAGCTACATATCAGGTCACTGGGTCCGATTTTCGGAAGACGATAAACTGAGCCTATGGAAATAAAAGCGGGGGGGGGGGGGGGAAAGAACACACAGAGACAGGTGTCAAGAAAATTCCTTTATCAAGACACACCAATTAAGCAGCAGGCAAGGCATTTATATTTTCAGAAGCAAAAGCGAAACCAAACAGATTTAATGAGATGCGTAGCATAAACATAGGCAACCAGGAACAGGCTTAATAGAATGTATGGCATAAACATAGCAGGAGTCAGTGTCCCAGAGTTTTTATTAGTGAAAAGTCTCAGAAGTCTTTGGAAAACAGCAGGTACCCGAGGTACTGTTTACAATGTAAACAGTTTCCAGGATCAGGCTTCTGATCCGATCCGAGAGGTGTCGGCCATCCAAAGGAACATCAAAGTGACAGGGCTTTCTGTCAGCTTGCATCAAGGTGTCATCAGCATTCCGAAAACCAAGGTTTCAGTTTCGGTACTCAGTGACAGCGGACCAAGCAGGGGACATGACATCTCACAGAAAACTCTAACACAGTGAGGGAAACTACATCCTAGAAAAAGCAAGAAAGTAATCTTCCAACAAAACTAAAAGAAGATAGCCACATGAACAGAATTGCAACTCTAACAACAAAAATAACAAGAAGCAACAATTACTTTTCCTTAATATCTATTAATACCAATGGACTCAATTCCCCAATAAAAAGACATAGACTATCAGACGTAAACAGGACCCAACATTATGTTGCATACAGGAAACCCACCTCAGTGACAAAGACAGACACTACCTCAGAATAAAAGGATGAAAAACAATTTTCTAAGCCAATAGTCCTGAGAAAAAAGCTGGAGAAGCCATTCTAATACTGAATAAAATTGACTTTCACCCTAAATTGATCAAAAAAGATAAAGAGGGACACTTAATACTCATCCAAGTTACCAAGTACCAAGATGAACTCTCAATTCTTAAACTCTATGCTAAAAATGCAAGGGCATCTATATTCATAAAAGATACTTTTCTAAAGCTCAAAGCATACATTGCACAACAAACAATAATAGTAGGAGATTTCAACACTCCACTCTCTGCAATGGACAGATCATGGAAACAGAAACTAAACAAAGACACAGTGAAACTAACAGAAGTTATGAAACAGATGGATTTGACAGATATCTATAGAACTTTTTTATCATAAAACAAAAGCATATACCTTCTTCTCAGCACCTCTGGTACCTTCTCCAAAATTAACCATATGATTGTTCACAAAGCAGGCCTGAACAGATATAAGAAAATTGAAATAACTACTTGCAGTCTAACAGATCAACATGGACTAAGACTGGACCTCAATAACAACATACACTTTTGAAAGCCACACACACGTGGAAGCTTAACAACACTCTATTCAATGATAGCTTGGCTGAGGAAGAAATAAAGAAAGAAATTAAAGACTTTCTAGAGTTTAATGAAAATGAAGCCATAACATACCTAAACTTATGGGACACAATGAAAACAGTCTTAAGAAGAAAACTAATAGCTTTAAGTGTCTCCAAAAAGAAACGAGAGAGCACACGCCAGCAATTTGATAGCACATCTGAAAGCTCTAGAATGAAAAGAAGCAAATTCACCCAAGAGGAGTAGATGGTTGGAAATAATCAAAGTCAGGGCTAAAATCCACCAAGTGGAAACAAAAAGAACTATACAAAGAATCAACCGAATTAGGAACTGGTTCTTTGAGAAAATCAACAAAATAGGTAAACCCTTAGCCAGACTAACTAGAGGGCACAGAGACAGTATCCATATTAACAAGATCAGAAAAGAAAAGAGAGACATAACAACAGATACTGAGGAAATCCAAAAAATCATGAGATCCTACTATAAAAACCTATAATCAACAAAACTGGAAAATCTGTATGAAATGGACAATTTTCTAGAAAGGTGCCAGGTACCAAAGTTAAATCAAGATGATATCACAGATCTAAACAGTCCCATACTGCTGATGAAATAGAAACAGTCATTAATAGTCTCCCAACCAAAAAAAGCCCAAGACCAGATAGGTTTAGTGCAGAGTTTTATCAGACCTTCAAAGAAGAACTAATACCAATACTCCTCAAACTATTCCACAAAATAGAAACAGAAGGTACTCTACCCAATTCGTTCTATGAAGCCACAATTACAGATATACTTAAACCACACAAAGACCTAACAAAGAAAGAAAACTTGAGACCAGTTTTCTGTATGAATATGGATGCAAAAATACTCAATAAAATTCTTGCAAACCGAATTCAAGAACACATCAAAATGATCATCCATCATGATCATGTAGGCTTCATCTCAGGGAAGCAGGGATGGTTCAATCCATCAACATAATTCACTATATAAAAAAAACTCAAAGAAAAAAAGCCATATGAGCATCTCATTAGATGCTGAAAAACCATTTGACAAAATCCAACATCCCTTCATAATAAAAGTCTTGGAAAGATCAGGAATTCAAGGTCCATACTTAAACATAGTAAAAACAATATACAGAAAACCAGTAGCCAACATCAAACTAAATGGAGAGAAACTTGAAGCAATCTCACTAAAATCAGGAACTAGACAAGGCTGCCCACTCTCTCCCTACCTATTCAATATTGTACTTGAAGTCCTAACCATAGCAATTAGACAACAAAAGGAGATCAAAGGGATACGAACTGGAAGGGAAGAAGTCAAATTATCACTATTTGCTGATGATATATTATACTTAAGTGACCCCAAAAATTCCACCAGAGAGTTCCTAAATCTGATAAACAACTTCAGCAAAGTAGCTGGATATAAAGTTAACTCAAGCAAGTCAGTGGCCTTCCTCTACACAAAGGATAAACAGGTTGATAAACAACATCCTTCACAATAGTCACAAATAATATAAAAACCATGGTGTGATTCTAACTAAGCAAGTAAAAGATCTGTTTGACAAGAACTCCAAGTTCCTGATGAAGGAAATTGAAGAAGATCACAGAAGATGGAAAGATCTCCCATACTCGTGGATTGGTAGGATTAA
>JADRCC010567239.1:274-16324 GCA_019843855.1 Hylomyscus alleni
GAATCAGCTCCTGCCTCCAAGTTCCAGTCATGGCTTCCATCTATAGACTGTGACCCAGTCTTATAGGTAAGCCAAAGAAGTTCCTTGCTCCTCAAGCTGCTTTCAGTCATGATGGCAATAAAAACCCTCAATGAAGACACTGTGCTAGACTCTTAGGCATCATTCCTGACCTTCACTTTTGTTCTGGCTAATATGCAGTCAATACAATACTATCAATGAACTTTGCCAACAGCATCCAGAGTTTCTTATGCTCTCTCTTCATCATCTTTAATCTCTTAGGTATGGTGATGAAGCATCTTATTTTTACAAAGGGCTCCCATATTTCCCCATCCCCAGCCTGGATGGTATTTTCCTGTCCAGCATTCCTTTTAAATACTTCTTACTGCCCTGTGGCTCTCCATGCATTTCCACATTACTCTGCATTTGTCTCATTATGTGTGTCTCTCTCTTCTACTAAGTTGTGGAGGCCTTGAGGGTAAGGCCTGGGTCTTGCTGATTTGTGGTATTTTCAACGCTTATTCTATTGATCCTTTGGCATCCATAGTGGATGCTATTTTGAATGAGCTTGAATAGAACAAGTAGGTGATAATGACCAGAGTTAGAAACATGGGTTGGAGCTCCAGTGGTACTGAGACAGAGTGTGGGTATCCTGGAGGGATGCTAGAAAAGGATCTACCAGGGGTCCTGACTGGGAAGGGGGCTGAAGATTTAGGGACTGAGGTACAGATGCCAGTGAAGTCAGCCAAGAAGAAGTTTTCAAGAGAGGTGGTTAGACACCCAGGCTGGTTACAAAGCAAGGAAGCCAGCAGAACTTGAAGAGAAGGGGGATGGATGTGACAGCTGTTCTTGGTTGTTATCTCGACTATATCTGGAATCAACTAAAACCCAAGAGGCTGGGTACATCTGTGAGGGATTTTTTTCCCCCCTTAATTAAATCGCTTGAAGTAGGAAGATTTACTTTTAATCCAGATCTTTTGAGGTTTGTAGATTCTGGGCCGCAACTTCTGCTCACAGGCTACGTAAAGGACAGGAAGAAGGAAGTCAGCACCCCCTGTCTGCTTGCCTTGTTCTCTGCATTCCTTCACCGGCATTAGAGCCTCCTTGTTTGGAATTCCTGCATATACTGAAGACCAGCTGAGACATCCAGCCTCGTGGACCGAACAACTGGTGGATTCTGGAAATTTGTGTCAGTCGACAGGCATTGTTGGGCTAACTGGATCATAGCCTGTAAGCCATTCTGATAAACCTCATGTGCATTCATTCCATAAGTTTTGCACCTCTATCCTGATCAATACGAGGAGCGATGGAATCTAATGCTGCATGAAAGCCAGGTAGATGAGCAATTATCTTATTTCTCACGTTATGAAAAAAATGCTGGAAGCACCTTTTATGGGGGAGGGGACTAGTGATTTCAGAAGCATCGATCGGTCTATCCTGGCAAGAAAGGTGTGACAGTTCACCGCCTGTGGACTGGAAGCAGAGAGAGAAAAATGCCTGCATTAATAGGGTTTTTTTTCCTCCTTTTTGTATCATCCAGGCTCTCAGGTGTGGCCACACCCACATTCAGGGCGGGCCCTCCTCACTTGGTTAATCCTCTCCCGGAAGTGCCCTCATGGACCACACTAGAGGTGTGCTTTACTGATTCCTTAGGCATGTCCCAATTTATAATCAAGTTGGTAGTCAAGATTAACCATCCCACAGAGGAATGAAGAGACTTCTGTGGTGTTTGGGAGATCACTCCTGAACTTTGTGAGGGGAGGCAGTCAGGGGACAGTGGACAAAAGAGGGCCGGGGCGGTGGGACTTTGGAAGCATCTGAGACCCAAGGTGCCTGGAAAGGGAAGGAAAGGAGGATGAGAAAAATAACACCTGAGCAAATAGCAGGGTGACTGTCACTTGACTGCGACTGGGTGGGAGGGGCCGGTAGAGGTTGGGAAGTGGAAGCCATAATCAAGAGGTGGGGTGGAAGCCCCCTGGGAGGGGAAGGAAAGCAGCCTTTGTGAAAAAGAGTACTTCCTCACCAGGTGTGCCCTGCCGGTCTCAGGGCACTTCCCTAGGAAGGGAGGAATCAGGCCCACGGACGACAGGCCAGAAGCAAGCAGAACCATGCTGAGGCAGCCACAGTGCTAGGAGTAGGTTTGGTATAGGCTGGTGGTACCAACCACCCTGGGGACTTTAAGGAGGTACAGGGTACTCAAGTGGTCTCACTTGACTAGTGATTGTCCCTGGTGAGGACTTGCTTTTCTAGTCCTGTTGGCCAGGAGCTTGAGGAAGGGAGCAGCAGGAGGAGGTGAGGCAAGGTTTGAAGACAACTTAGCTATAGCCAGAAAAACTACTGCAGTAAAAGTAGAGAGGGAGTTTCCCTCCTCTCCTCTCCTGCCCTCCTTTATCTCCCCCTTTCCTTTGCTCTCTCCTCCTTCCCCTGACTCTATTTATTCTGTCCTGTCTCATCTGTGCTCATTGGGTGTTTTGGGGATAACCTCGTCTGCCCATAGTCCTACATAGAATACTCTTGTCCAGGTCACAGAGTCCTGTATGTGAAATTATACCAATCTTGCTACGAGCTTAACAGTTGTCAGAGTTCCAGAACCTGCCGCAGCTTTAACAGAGACACATCCAGTTATACTAAAATGGTGTCTTGTTCCTCCTGATCAGTTTGGGGGAGAAATGAGTTGCCTAAAAGAAAGTGTCTGTAGGCCCCCTTTTCTCCAAGAGCCTCACGCAAATCATCGGTTGGATTGAAAGTCCCCTAAACAAACGCAGCTTCCAGGAATGCTACATCTGTGAGGCCCTCACCCGCGCGCGAGTGAGTCTGGAGGATTCTGAGTTTGTGAGTCTACCTCGGTGGCTTAGGCTTCCCAGTGAACTGGCTGGAAGCCCAGTCCTGGTAAAACACGTCTCTAGGGTTGTCAGTTTGAGAGGAGGAGTGAAGCCATGGTCTTAGCATTGGGAAGGCAATGGTCCTTTGTCCAATGTGGATAGCCTCCAGGCAGGCACAGCTGACCCCTCTTTTTTGGGGATTCTTTAGTGGGACACATGCTGGGTTTTTGAGAAGCCTACAGATATCTGCCTTCGAGATGTAAGTCTGGCCAGCAGATGGACCAGTGCAAGTTGGCAAAACATAACACTGGCATTTTCCCTGTGGAGGAGTTAGGTCATTGACTTTTGGTCATGAGTGCTGTCCACAGCCATATCGTCAGGGATGACAAATGTGTGTGTGTGCCAAGAGGCGGTCGGGCAGAAGCTCTATGACATTCTCACTGCCCCAGTGCGTGCTGATTCTCTAGTTCACCCCCATCTTGCCTTTTATTTTTATATCTTTTCCTTTTCTGCTCTTTGGTTGCTTCTAAGTCTTAGAGCCAGGGTTCTAGTTGGGAAGCTTTTGCTTAGCAAGACTCTTTTAAAAGGTCCAGGAAAAAAAGCATGTCTGCTCAGTAGATAGACAAGGGTTCAGGATCCCACTATCTTGACAAGGCTGTTCTTTCTTCTTCCAGCATCTTGCCCCCCTAACCCATCTTACTATAGACTCCAGTGATCCTTCACCTGATGCCCAGACATGCAAGGGATGGAAAACATGCCTAACCGATGACTTTACCTAGCCTTTCCTTTTCTACTGATTCCTTGCATTTCACAGATGGGGCATATTTGAATTATCTGAGCAACACAATAAAAGCAGACGCCGGTATTTGTTTATAAAGTCTCTATTGTCTGTAGACGGCCATCCGTGTTCCTGTGGAGAAGATGGGTGTCCAAAGGATGCATGCTCAGAGAGCCCCTGCTCCCACAGAACTGTATACCCAGGACCTTGCTTGGCAGGGGCTTGGAGAATGAGCCTCCTGTTGTGGACCAGAAGCCTGTCTTTCCTTCAGCCTCAGCCTGATCTATTTGTCACTTTGGATTATTTTCCTTATACCTGGCACATAGCGGCAGCCCCATCAATTGCAAGGATTCCTAGGGAGTACTGTTGTGGCACGGAACGCAAATGCCATTTCCTCTCAGTTCCTGCTTTCCCAGGGCCTGCCCGAATGCATTTGTATTGTCTCCAAACCTGGCACTTTAAAACAAATGAAAAGGGCCCTGAATGACAAACACGGCACATACAGTGGGCGGGCCATTTGCAGGGAAATGGTTGCAAGGAGAATCGGTACTTTATGAATATTCACTGAAGTGTAAACCTGCACATTGCTCATACGCTTTTCTGCATTCTAATTTGCCCATGAATGCAAATGAGTCCTGTTTAAAATAGAGAGGGGGGAGAGCGGGCTCTTTGCAGAACACCTAATTGAAAGATGTTTGTACATCGTGTTTGATATTTAGTAAACAGAGAGACAAATCTGATCATTTTCTAAATGAGACCTCAGAAACAATAAAAAATAATGATCACAAAAACCTGGAGAGTTGGGAATGTGCAGAACTAAATGCTTCCTAAAAAGAGGGACATAATTACTCTGTCTCAGGGTGCAATTAGTGTCCTAATTATACCAAGGTGTATTTTGCTTATCTCCTCACTAAACCCTTTGTTGAGATTTAGTTGACTCTAGGAGCCATAAGACAGAGGGGGTGGGCCCTGCCCTCCGGTAGGCGATGGATGGTCCTGGGGGGAGAGGGGCTAGATAGATGACACTCTGAGAAGTACCTTCATCTTTCTTTTAGACTGACAGATGGTTTCAGTCTGGGTTGGACTGCTTGCCGCTGCTTTCAATGCAGGAGTGTTACCTTTTTGGATTCATGAAAGCCACTCAATCAAAGATAAAAAGGCAGGCCAGTGTGGGAATCAATAAAATCTGTACTTTCAGCTGGAGTGTCTAATAGTAATTCTTCTCGTGTCACTGCCTGGTTAAACAGTCATACTCCTTCTAAAAGCCCTAGAACACATAATAGATTCATGTGGCTTTGCTCTATTGTGTTGCATGTGGCCTGGAAAGGGAGAAAGGGGGCTCTTCTTCTTCTTCTTCTTTTTTTTTTTTTAAGGGCAAACAAGACATTGAGGCACCGTGTATTCAAGTGCATTTCCCCCTTGTGGACCATCTCATGAGAACAGGAAGACTTTCCTCTGGTGAAGCTTTCTAGACATATCTGATACACTCATTGTAAACTCTTCTTTGGAGACATTTTATTCTTATATTCAATCATCCTGCTCTCTCTCTCTCTCTCTCTCTCTCTCTCTCTCTCTCTGTCTGTCTGTCTCTCTGTCTGTCTGTCTGTCTGTCTGTCTGTCTGTCTCTCTCTCTCGTGTGTGTGTGTGTGTGTGTGTGTGTGTGTGTGTGTGTATTATTGTTGGAAGAGTCATAAAAACAAGTGCTTTTTATTTCAAAATGAACCAATCATGAACCTTGAGACCTGTTTCTGAGAAGTAAGCAGCAAACACCACACTTTTCAAGGCTGAAACCAAGAGGGCAAAATGGCATCCGAGAGGAGTTGCAGGCAGGGACTTCAGTGTCTCATAAGCAAGTGGATTTGGAGCTGGACGGCAGGTGAGTGACAGCAGGGGCAGGATCTGGGCAAGCTGTCCTCACTCTCAGCACACACCAGGACTTGTACATCGTCCCATGCCAGGGGCAGTGAACGATGGAGGACTGCGTGCTTTTTCATCTTCCCTCCAACAGTCTTATAGAGAACAAACTAAAACCACACACACGCACGCATGCATGCATGCACGCACACACGCACGGGTGAACACACACACCCCCAAATCCAACCCTGAAGTGTCTGTGTTGAGTGGAACAACATTAAGTAGAATCAGCTGGGTTGCTATTTACGTACCACCTTCTGGGGATTTTGAGTGAATGAGAGCCACAGCTTGCTAGTTTACCATCAGGGATGAAAAAGAAGCACCGGACCAAGTGACACATCGTTGACCATGGCAAGCATGCCCTTTGATCAGGAATGTCCTTTGTCAAGACTTCTGCTGACCTCTCTTCTCCCACGTTCCTTTAAGCAAAGGCCGCTTCCCACCCTTTGCTCCCTTGGAAGATTTGTCTGCTGCTGTCATGTGGATCCAGAGCCTTATCTGGCATATCGGGAGGGATTGCTGCAGACAGAAAAATATTGAGTGTCTTCCTCCTGGCTGACCCCTCACTTTCCTCCCCAAGAAAACTTCAGCAGATGTAGACAAGATTTTAATAGCTACATAAAGAGAAGTGCATGACAATCTCATTAGGGGAGTCATAATGGCCCGCCGGAGGATCTCAGAGAGGACAATATATCAACGTCTAGTTTGTTACGGCATCCCTAATGATGGCCGTTTGCCCCTCCTCATAATCACCCATTCATCACCCAATTGCTCGGCTTCCAATAACACTTCACCCTCACTGGCCTGGGCCTCCCTTTGAGACCTTCTACAACTATTGACATCACTCTTTAAGTGTGGCTAAATCAGGACCGGTAAGTGACAATCATAAAAAAGCAGTTAGTGGGCCACCCCATTGCTTGCTGTGATATGGCGCATTAGAACTCTTTTCTTTCCCAGCAGTCCTGGGCCACACTTCATCCAAAACCTAACATCTGCAGGAGGTCAAGGCAGCCCATGGGTAGGGGGAAGGATTTCCAACCATCTGCCAAGGAAAAAGGAAGACTCTAAATATCCTGCAGACCTTCCCTCCTCAAGTTATTTATAGTGGCCAAGGGTAAAAGAGTAGTTATTAACGGTACCAGACCATTGTCTTTATGCATTTCTGAGGACCATGGACATAATTAAGCTCAAAGCTGAGTTCATTTTCCCCTTAGAGGCTTAAATGGCCTGAAGCCATTTCCCACTCTCTCTCCTTCCCACTTGTACTGGGTCTTCTGAGCTGTTGAAAAATTCAACATTCCTATAAACTACAGTACTTTGTAAAGGTCACACGCCAGTTAATCTGAACCCAGGGTCTGGAGCTTAGCGCACAGTAGCTGTGGCAGTCAGCTGTCCAGCCCAGTGATGTGGGGCTAGCCTGTGGAGATTGGAGAGCTGCACAAGGCAGGATACAGAGCTCTTTAAATATTACCCAGCGTTTCCTGGATCAGCATGATATTTAAAGATTTTTGTTCCACCTGCCTGCGAAATATAGAGTCCAGCCGAGAGGCAAGAAAATGAATATGGATTTCTTGCCCTTTCGGTGTATCCACTCCAGAAAATAGCCATTTCTTTCTTTCTTTTTCTTTTTTTGCCGAGCTAGGGAACTGCAGGCTTCAGGCAGCCACGATTACAATCATGCATCATGAATGAAATGTGCCATTTGGAGAAAATCAGCCACTCATTCCATTTCAAAACCCCACACAAATCAATAGTGCTAGGAAAGGTTCGGGGCCGAGCTGGATGCTGTGTTTAAACTAAAGCAGTTTCTCCACACATGTCTGGTACTCAGAGAAGCAACCAGGGGTGGACTCTGTGCCTGGGGCTCAAACCAGAGGATTATCAGCCTCCAGAAGCTGGGTGAGTTCTGTACGTGAGGAGCAAGAGAGACTTTGTGCTGAGGGCTGCAACACTGGGCTTGATCGCAGTACAGGCTTCTGTGCTTGAGTTCTGCTTGTATTAGATTTTTTTTTTTTTTTACCAAGCCATGCATGCAACAGATTTATATGGAGTACCCAGAAAGAGGAGAGCTTTTGCTGTAGATACAAGCCCTTCCTTACTGTAGCTCTTAGATGTCAACAAGGGAGCTAGTGCTGTTACTGGACAATTATAATACAGTATAAATATGTCCAACACTTTGGGATGAGGATAGTCACCCTTTTACTTTCCATTTTCTTATGGGAGAAATGAGGATGTTTAAATAACTTAAGCCTTCAAGGGATCCTCCTATTCTAGGATACTGAGCAGACAGTTGGACAGGCAGACAAGCGAACATTTCTGCCTCACCTTGTTCCCAGTTCTTGGTTCCCTTGTCCCCCAAAACATCAACTTAGCTACAGACTCATGTGAAGTCACAGCTAAGGTGCCAGATAAATGTTATGGGCTGGAAGATGTTTTGGCAGTTCGGAGTTCCTCGGGAGTTTAGAGCGGGGAGAGATGATTCAGAGCCTAGTCTTTGCCAGATACACTTTTCTCTGCACTGTCTTAACCATTCCCCTGGCTCCCATTACTCACATATGGACAAGACTCCTAAATCTGTGTCTTCAGACTAGCTCTTTCCCATGAGCCTCTCTCTTGGCCAGTTCCTACTCCCTTTACATCTAAGCAAATGTAAGCAGCATTTGCTCCGAGTGGTTTTGGTCCTTGTGCCAAGTTAGATCTCCTCCTAGATCCTCTGTGTATCCTGCTCTTTACCTTCACACTCATCCCAGCCATTCTAGCAAATGCGTGTGTCATCAATCTCCCCCTCAAGGCTGCAGTATCCTCAAGGGAGAGACCATGTCTACTGAACTCACTGTTCTTTCTCTAGGTCCATCACAATGCTGGGAATTTTATCCAGGTCAGCCTGTGCTTTCTTCTATAAATGAACAACTAATTCTTCTAAAGAATAAAGGTCTCTTCCTTTCACACTTCCAGACCATTTCACCCTGTTGGGTTAATCCCAGAGTACAATGGAAACTATGGTAAGTATGCCAACATATTTACAGATTATGGGGTCTCAGGGACATCTTGTGAATCAGGAGTTCAGACAAGGCTTAGATGTCAACATGTCATTTGAAGATATCACACAAGTAAAAGAAGAAAGGAACCAGGAAGAAGAAGGGGAACCAACTCCAGATTATGGGCCCCTGGGCTTGCCACTGCTATATTGTGGTAGAGAATACAGAACATTCCCATCGGCAACAAACCAATTGGCCAACCAACTAGCCAATGCAGAGCTAACTGCTCAACCAGTACACTTCTCAGCCATACAGAATGTTTCTGGATAGAGGCTGGAAAGATCATGCCATGGAACAGTCCTCAGAAGGAAAAGGGACAGGGATTTGCTCTCCCAGTCTACTGTCATAGATAAAAATTAAATACCACGGGAAGAGGACAATATTATCTTAACAATATTATCTGGTGTGTGTGTGTGTGTGTGTGTGTGTGTGTGTGTGTGTGTATGTGTGTGTATGTCTGGATAGTCAGTGAATCCCTAGGACTCCTACCTCCCCATCTCTGCTTGCCTGTCTAGCTCTAGGATTGCAGATGCATGCTTTTCAGCTGGGATTTATAATGTGAGTTCTGGGGACTGTATTCAGACTCCTAAGCCTGCACAACAGGTACTTTCCAGCTGAGCCATCTTCTCAGTCCCTGTTTGATTTTTCTTAAGAGCCCCTGGGAAGGCCCAAGCCTATGTGGTGACAGCATCTAAATTGCTCAGTTGCTACCAGTGAATGCAGAGATGACTATTGTCTTTATAAAACAAGACCTGCTTCCAAGTTGGTCCTTGACTAGAATCTAGGGACTTAAATTTCAAAAGAGTCTTCAACATTCCTATGGGAAGAATGGCTCACTCTTTCTAATTGTTTTTGTGTATAGGGGAACAGTGTGATTTATACTGGATCTTTGATTCCCTTCTAAGGGTCTAGAATTTTGATATGTGCTTGCAGGAAGGTACCTATCTGGCCAGACCCCAGGAAAACACTCTGGGATCCTCTGAGAGTCTCTAATAAACTTCCCTGGTAGATGACAATGTTTTGTATGCATAGATGCAACCTGTTACTAAAGGAGCTAAGAGAGTTCTTATGGAAGCTTGTGCCTGGTTTCCAGTGGCTTTTGCTCCATGCATTCTTTTCTTTTGATGGTTTTTCTTTGTATTTTGTTGCTACAGTAGCTTACATATGTGAGCACAACTATATGCCATAAGTACTGTAATCAATCATAGGACCCGAGGGCCCCAGCACAGGGTGTATGTCCAACTTCAGGTGGAAGCATCAAGCTGGCCCCAGGAAGTGGCTCAGCAAGGTAGTGACTGAGGTGAAACAAGAGATGAGGCCAAGGAGCTACAGAGATCTGTCAGATACATGGAGCAGAAAAGATTCCAGATGGGCTTTGGCTGCCGCCAGCTGTGCAAACTGCTGAGTGAGTTAATGTCTCTATGGCTCAGTTTTGCCCTGGATAAAGTGGTGAATATGCTGTCTACATTGCAATGTTGCAATGAATAGTATCATGTATGACTTTCTTCCGTCTGTTTATTTGGGGGAAAGAAAACGACGACTCCTCCTCCTCCTTCTCCTGCTCCCTCTCCTCTTCCTTTTGCAAGTCTTAAAAATTGAAAAAGAATGACATCATATTCCCCTCTAGCCCCCTCCCACTACTTCTTCCTGCTCCCATTCAAATTGATGGCCTTTTTAATCAATTCGCTACATATATGTGTAAATATATGAATACAACCTGCCGAGTCAGTTCAGTGTTAGTTTTATGGATTTGATTCCAGGAATGTCCACTTGGTATTAATTAACCAGTTAGGGGGATCACCCCTGGGAAAACCAATTATCCTTCTGAGTAGTCATTAGGTGTCTGTAGTTCTTTGCTTAGGGCTGGGGCCCCATGCAGTTTTCCACGTTAGCATGTCTATTGGTGTTGTCTCTGTTCAGGTTTTCTTAGGATACTGTTGAGTTTCATGACTGTAGCTTCCATGTCATTTGTAGGAGACACAATCTTGCAGCACACTTCCTGGCCTGCTGGCTCTTACAATCTACCCCTTCTGCTGTCATGTTCTCTGAGTCTTAGATATTGGAGTTTTATGGTAGATGTCTTAGTTGAGGCTGGCCATGCTACAGGCAGTTGTTCTCCATTTTTGGACCAGTTATCACTTTCTATGATGCTGTTCAAAGAGAAGCTTTGATAAAGGGTTAGAGTGGCACATCTTTGTGGCTCTACGGGTAATTATGCAGACTATAATAGGAATTAGTTAGGGATTCCGTTGGTTCAGAAAAGTAACAGCAGTAGGTTCTCCTCTAAAATCTATGATCTTACTAGTCCTGGGAGGTTGGTTAGGCTTACAGAATATGCACAATTTCCCTCCTGCTGAGTGTGCCTTAAGTCAAATTAGACAGCTGTTTATTACTTCCAAGACATGAGTTCCACTAATGTACCTATAGGGATATTTTACAATGCTGGCTATTGTTGATGCTTATTGACATTGCAGTTGGGCAGCACCATTGAATTCCTTTAGCAGCTTGTATAGCACTTTTCAGTTCTATGAAAGTCATCAGGGAGGAGGCTTTCAGGTCAAATCCAGTTTGAATCCTGAGTTCTCTGTCCACAGTGCACACTGTCTTCAGCCATAGGTGCTTACTTTCAACTTCTTGGGGGCAACCGAGAACAATAGCAATAACATATTGTTTTGGGAGTGAAACACTGGCTAAAGGTTTCTTGACCTTCAGGCCATGATAGTTTGAAAGAGTAACAGAAGGGAATGAAGCTGCTGCTCTGAGTAATGATGGCTATGGTATGAGGGATGGAAGGTGATGTTTCAATTTCTCCATTTTAAAAATTATTTATTTATTTATTTTTACTTCATGTGCATTGGTGTTTTGCTTGTATGTATATAAGTCTACTGCGTGAGGATGTCAGTTATAGACAGCTGTGAGCTGCCATGTGGATGCTGGGTGCTAGGTGCTGGGAATTGAACCTAAGTCCTTAGGAAGAAAAAGCCAGTACTCTTAACCTCTGAGCCATCTTTCTTTCCAGCCCCCAGTGTCTCCATCATTGGAAGGCAATGTCTAGTAAGACATTACCTGTTCTTAGGACATGCTTTGGAGGTAGGTCTTGCTGGATATAGAAGTATTCCCAAAGGAGTTCTCTTGGAGTCCATCAGCTTATGGCTGCTCAGATACTATTCCTAGATGATAGGTGTTGTGTGGATTTTCCTAGGGAGTCTTTTTATTCACCCAATATAAAAGGTTAATAAAGGTTAATAAAGACTCAAACCAAAACCAACAAAGCTAAAGAAAAAAAAAAGATTCTATTCAAGTTCAGCTTGGTGAACCAATAAATTTATTGAGGCTACTTCCAGAATGATGTCTGATAGGATCTTGGGTGATTTAGGAGTAATTGCATCACTAAGAAACCAATACCAGCACGGCTGGTGACTTTTAAAAGCTGTGTTACTAGAGTCTCTTTTGTGACTTGGAGGCAGCATTAGAGAAGATTCTCTCTCCCATTTACTGTTTATAGGACCTCAGGGAAGGCCCTTGTCAGTCTTGTAGTCTTGTGAATTCTGCAAACTTGTGGTTTTCATGAGCCTCACAGTCTCTCTCCTTCTTTCTAGGAGAGAAAAGGTAGAATGCTTCAACCTGGAGGAACCAGCTGGATAATATTGAGTGTCCAAGACTTGATAAGCCCAATCAATATTTTTTAAATCATGTGTGTATGTGTGTGTGTATGGTTGGGTGTGGGTGTGTGTATGTGTACACATATGTCATAGCGCATACATGGAGTCAGAGGACAACTTTCAGGAGTCTGTTCTTGCCTTCACCTTGTTGAGGCAGGGTATCCTTGTTTCTGTAGCAATGCACATTCCAGGCTATGATCTTCAATCAATTCTGTTAGTGTACTGGGATTGCAGATGTGTGCCCCTACATCCAACATTTTACATGGGTTCTGGGCATTGAACTTGGGTTTTGAGATTTGCATGGTAAGTACTTTTATCTGCCAAACAACCTCCCTACCTGCCATTTGGAATTTTTTTTTTAAAATTTTTTTTTGGTTTTTCGAGACAGGGTTTCTCTGTGTAGCCCTGGCTGTCCTGGAACTCACTCTGTAGACCAGGTTGGCTTTGAACTCAGAAATCCTCCTGCCTCTGCCTCCCAAGTGCTGGGATTAAAGGCATGCGCCACCACTGCCCAGTTGGAACATTCTTATTAGTCTCTTAGTTTCTTCAATGATGAGTATTAGAATAATTTGGCTATAAACATCAGATTTTGACTAACGAAAGCAAGAGTCCATTAATGGAAGGTTTCAGAATGGTTCATGAAGCTTAGTGAACAACTAATTCCCTGTAGGGAACCAGGGCAGGTCTCAGCATCTCAGCTCTGTGAGCTTTCTGGGGTAAGACTATAAGATAGTAGCTCTAAGTAGTTGGCTCTCTTGCTCTTCAGATCTGTAAGTCTTTGGAGAAGGAGTGTTATCATCAATTCAATAGGAAGAAATCAGGAGAGACTAGAGTTCTCCAGAGGAAGAATCCCATGAGCTGAAGCAGTTAGGGCATTGACTCAGATCTGCTCTTCTAAAAGGATGTCTGTCTTACAGAACTTAAGCATAGTTCTATGAGTCTTTGTCAGATTTTACTATTTTTTGAGGTGTTTTCATGTTTTTGATTCCTCTATGCCTTTTAAATGCATCCAAAGACAAGGATCTCCTCTTGTTACCCTGATGGAATCTGAATGCCTTCATCAGCCATATTCATGGCTTCCTAAACCTTTAAAAATGCTCTGCTGTCTGCTTGAAGTGGTTTTCACTAGTCTACAAACACTCACTCACCTTCAAGCTCAAATGTCACTCCTATGAATTCCACCCTCCCTGAAGTCATACAATTAGTGGCAGAAAGCTCATAGACATATTCAAGTCCCCCAGCTGCTGGTGGGTCATTACAATAAAGTGGCTACTAATTAGGGCTGTAGAGTCCCAGTGACCCCAGGTTTGAGTAGCACTTCTCCATTTATGCTCTCAACTAACCTTGGAGTGTGGCTCCCATTCTTGGAGACTCGAGCTTCTCTTCTTTAAAGGTAATTTTAATGCAACGAGCTTCACACGTAAATTAAATAGTACATGCAAAAAGGTTTGTTCAACCACGTGCATGGTTCACAGTGAGTACTCAACAAATGTTGGCTATTATCATTGTACTGTATTTCTGTCCTGGGAAGATTATGTAAATGAATTAAAGTGTAGAGAGCTTCGAAATTCCCTGGGGCAAGTAGAGCAACTGTAACATGCAAAATCTTGGAAAGCCCCTGGGAAGAGTCAGTGCTGAAAGTCTGCTACTACAAAAGTTGTAAACAGATCTGAAAATACTAATTAGGCAAGGGTATAACTCACTATCCTAAATAATGAAATATATTCAGTGGTTGTTCATGGTTCAAAATAATAAATTCTAAATTAGTCACTCAGAGCATTATTAATAACTAAACACAGGCTGCAAACAAACGGAAGTTGTACTTTTGATGCTCACGAATTTAGTAACAAGAGAAAAATACCAAGATCAGACCCCTCTGAGATTAACTTGGATCAGTGAGGTAGTCTGGTTTAGTGGGGAGATCATAGTTTAGATGGAGAACATCGAAGCCTGAGTCTGCTCGTTGTTGGTTCTGTGACCTTGGAGTCAGTACAGGCTTTAAGAGCACTCCTTCACTTCCTTATCGAGAACACACTTTCTCATCAGGCTGTTCATTCTAGAGCAAGAGAATCTTTAGGGAAATGAGCTGAAATTGTGCAAAATGCTTTTTAACTCTAAAGTAACTCAAGAGTATACTTAGGAAGACAAAGCATTTATTCATTTTTCTCCTTTTGTTTCCTATACTCATTGATGAACACCTATTAGTAGCCTAGCATGGTACATATTTCAGTGGGGGATAAAATAGGCTGCAGAAAATGTGACATCTGTGTTCAAGAAACTAGTGGTCTAGTTAAAAAGGCAGTGTCCAAAACAGTGCATGAGCAAGTGCCTCTTTTACCTGGATGCTTCATTTAAACACAATGGGACAGAATGATTAGCGTCACTCAAGGCAAACCATTATGTGTGAGATCACAGATAACATCCCATCCTGCAATAGGGAAAGAGTGGGAGAGGAGAAGGAGACCAATGGATATGTCTGGAACACAAAAATAGTAAGACCAATTGGGGATGGGGAACCAAACAATAAAGATGTGCTTGACAATAGCCAGTCAATAATCCCTTTGAGACACATTAGTATTGGGTATAGTATGAGTGAAGCAGTGTTCAAGGGGCCATGAGATCCACAGGATAAGGTATGCTTTCCCTGTCCTAGGAGTCCCTGCAGTTAATCGGGGAGCAGGGATAGGTGTGAGACAGTACTGGTAAAACTCTTGCTTTGTGAGTTAATTGCTACCTGCTATTGGGTTAAGTCATTTGGCAAAGTCTGAAGGCCAACTGAAGGTCCAGTCTGTAGAGGAAGACTGTACCTTTAAATCCACAGCTCAAGAAAACATGTCAGTTTGCCAAGTTTCTGCTAAGCCATCCTGAAAAAAAATATTCAACAGCTTTTACCAGCCAGAGGCTCCAATATCCAATCTCTGTCTCAAATGATAAATGACATTTGTCAGTTGACAAAGCGAATGGCCTCAACCATTTGAGGACATGGTCCTGCTATGCACAACACTCCTGTTGCACCAGCCAAGAGCACCTTGAGGTGAGAAAAAGCCTTTTTATTCCCCAGTCTGTTAGAGATAGCCTGGAAACAAGCTGCCTTTTTAGTGCTCTCAGGGCAATGCCTCTCTAGGAGCTGGAACCCTGCCTGAAAATACCTGTCAGGGCCGGAGACGATTTGTTAGGTCTGTGAGACCTGATTAGCCCAGGGATGACCGGGGGAACCTTGCTGGTGGACATGCACTTTAGCTATATTTCTTCTGGGATATTTGTTTCCTTTTAGAGTATCCCCTATTGCTTTGTAACAGAAGTCAACATGGCTAGAAAAAACCCCACTATATTGACATTGGAGGCATAGTTGGTGGGGGAAAGTGCGTAATAGGATGACAATATCTACTCTTGCCATTTTACTGCATCTCTCAAAATTCAGGGTATTTAATATGCCCAGCCTAGCTCACTGAATGATTATATCAGCACCCCTATGACCACTGTGACCATTAAAACAATTTCCAATCTTCATTTCTAGGGTTGTAAAGAACTGCAGAGCAAACAGAGTATTGAATAGCCATAGGTGTCCCTGCCTTCCAGCTACTCTCAGACTGCTTTCCTCTTTCCAGGATCCTCAGGGCAGGGCAGGGTCTCTGCCTTTCTCAAAATTGGTCTCTGGAAGTGAAGGATGGGTAGGAGGGGCCAGCTGAAGGTCCAGAGTTGGGCTGCTCCTCACTGCTTTCTGAGGTAAGTGCTCATTTCATACTCAGCCTTGGCATCCCTTCTTCAGCTCAGGGTAAGACCAGAATGTGGTATGGGTTCGAGAGGTGGATCAACTGGTCAGGCAGAGGAACGTTGCC
>JADRCC010567241.1:0-10247 GCA_019843855.1 Hylomyscus alleni
ACATCTGTTTTCTGATGGTCTTAGGAAGGGTTGGTTCACTGAGACCCAGTGAAAAGGTCGTTTGAGCACCCAAAGTGATTGTGACTCACAGGTTGAGAACTGGGGGCAAATGGCTGACCCATTCAAGTGGTAAGGCTTGGTCTATTGAAATGGGGAGCTCTACATCTTGTAATTATGTGTCTTTAGGTCAGAATTTACAAATCTATAATTGTTCTCACAATAAGGTATTTTATTCTAACTACCAAAGCTTTTGTTTTCTGGCTGGAGAGTTTAATCTCCAAAATGACTAAAAGAAATAAACCAGCAACAAAAACATCCATTGGAACCTTGATGCGGGGAGCATAAGGCGGTCTTGTCGATATGTCAGTGGACACATTTTGCTTTTGTACCTCTAGGGAAGATCTCAGAGGCCCTGGGAAGTACCTGTCAAGCTTTAGGAAATCCTGGCCTCTAACTCCATCTGTGAGAGGTCACCCTAGGAATACCTTCAGGAATACCTCAGTACAAGTGTGTTGCAACCCCAGAATCTTTCACAAGCCACTGGTCAGTTACCCTTGGACTCAAATAGGTCTACCAGTAGGCCCAAGGCTTGGTAGGTAATATTTGGCCAAACTAAACTACACTGAAATCTCCTTTTGGAAAACATGGGAAGTGTCAGCCTGGAGCCCCAGCACTCCTTCCCTTCACACTCCCAAGGGCTCTAGGGAACACAGTCTGACCTGTGGTCGTGCAACTGGACATCCAGGCAGGAGTCAAGATGGTGAATGGTGGGAAGCTGCACTGCTGCCTCTGTGTTAAAGGCAAAAGACATGGGAGCCATTGAATGCACCAAGTTCTGGAGCTCTGACAATCTTTTGGCCTATGTAGTTTGAGAAAATCCACCATCACTTATATATCTCAGCTATGCTCAAAGGATAATGAGACTGTATCCATGAAAATAAACAAAAGCCCCAAATGCCCATGAGTATCTCAGGCACAGGACATCAAACCTCATTTTGGGAACCCCTCTGGATTCTATAAGCACAAGCACTCATGTATAGGTGTCCCCACACAACCATAGACATATATACATAAGAAAACATTTTGCCATTTTAAATTCTTAAATAATTTTTTTTTGAGATAAAATCTTACTATGTTTCCCTGACCAGCCTGTAACTCATTACATAGAACAGGCTGGCCTTGAACTCAAGAGAGCTGTCTGCTTCTTCCTCCTGAGTGCTAGGATTGGAAGTGTGTACTACCATGTCTGACTTAAAACTCTATTTTCTTATGTATATATGTCTATCGTTGTGTGGGGACACCTATACATGAGTGCTTGTGCTTATAGAATCCAGAGGGGTTATATTTCCAGGAGCTGGAGTTACAGTTATAGGCAGTTTTGAGTCACCTGACAGAGGTGATGTAACTGAACTCAGGCCTTTGAAAGAACCATAGGCATTCACTCTTAACCACTGAGCCGATATCCCCCACACTTCCAGTTTGGATTCTTGAGAGTCCTCTGGTCCTAAGCTCTTGTTGATACCATGCAATAACATCAGAGTGGCAATACTTTCAGCTGTGAAGCTTGGTCAGTGTCAGGAGCAGGAGTCATTGGCAAGTAGACAAAGAGGACTTGTAGCCCTGGTCACCTATGGGGACATGGAAGGAGAAAGGTGTTCTTCACCATCTGAGATTCTTGGGTCTTGTTTGGAGAGTAAACAGAAGGTAGTGGAGGTCTCCCATCTCCATTTCTCCAGGACTGGAGCCTGACACAGACAAGGCAGATGCATGCAACTCGCTAGAAACTGCCAGACTCCCTGATTGCTGGAATCACAGACTTTGTGGGAAAGAAGTTTGTATATCTCTGATAGCAATCAGATTCTTGGCCTGTGTGGGTTTTACCCAACTGCTACAGGGCTTCGGACATGTAAGGTAGGATGATTTTTGACTCCAAAATGGCTCTCTGCAGATGGCCCCCAACTACCCTCAGAGATAGGTGTGTCTAGCAAAGAAGCCACCTTTAGTTTGTATAATGGAATCAATTTCAAGAAGCTTGAGAATCATATCGAAGTCTACATAGATTCAATGTGCTTGGGACTTGGGGAAGTGGAGGAGAAGGGAAAGTCAGCCAGCACACACACACGCACGCACACACACACACACACACACACACACACACACGCTCAGAAAGGTGCAGGACGGAGCAGAGGAAGAGGCAGGAAGTAAGAAGCACCAGCCCGGATAGGAGACTGGAGTCCTTGTCTCAACGCCTTTGGAACTGTGCTCCTTCTGGCTGCTCCTTCCCCAGCTACAAAGATGCTCTTACACCCTTCCCAGTTCTGCTAATCCTGGCATCCTGGATCTTCTGTAGAAGACCAGAGGGCACAGATATCAGGCTTTTCGGACCATACATTCCTTCTGGAAGTGTTGCCTCCATGAACCAAGCAGGCCCAGACAAAGCTCATGGGAATGACTGGCCCTGTTAAGAAAATCTGTTTAGGGACCCAGAAGTTTAATTTTTACCTAATTTTCATGTCTCACAACATTATAGTTCTTTGATTTGTAGGTAAAAACATTTCAAAACATAATTATTCTTAATTCACGGGTCATGCAAAGGCAGAGAGTTTAGTATGGGTCCCCGCTTGCTCTGTTCATTCCCCTCACTTCCCTGCAGCTGTAGATGATGAGTCCGCTCAGCCATTAGCCACTGGGTTTTGTCTTGTCAATCAGCACTGCTCAGGATATAAGGAGTACTTGGCAATCTTATTAAACTGCAGATTGATTCAGTAAAAAAAAAAAAATAGGATGAGCGCTCTCTCCACCACCACGACTACCAGGCTAGCTTTGAATCCTTGCCTCATCCTCAGTGGTAGCTGATACTACAGACTTGTGTGCCTGGCTTGGGTTATGCATGTGTGTGTGTGTGTGTGTGTGTGTGTGTGTGTGTGTGTGTGTGTGTGTTTGCATTCATAAGGGTACATGTGCAGATGCATACATGAGGAGACCAACGGCTCTCCACCTGATTTCTGGGGACAGGGTCTCTGGCTGAACCTGACCTCACTAATTAGGCTAGGCTTACTGTCCAGCAAGCCCCAGGGAGTTCTGTTTCCCAGTCTCGCTCTGCCCCTCTGCCAGGCTTTTCCCCAGGTGCTGGGTCAGGGTCTAAGCTCAGATCCCCCTGTTGGTAAGCACTTTAGTATCGGGACCCACTTGGGCTTTTCTACCCTGGAACTCTGTCACCTTCATCCTGCTCAGGACCTGAAACAAAGCCATAAAAACTCTTGTCAGGGTTTACTCCCATTGTTTCCATTGTGCCAAGGGGCACACTCCCTTCTCTCCCCTTTTCCTGTTCCTGATAATGAAGGGACACATCCCGGGTCCTCATCACCCTGACCTCTGTGGTTACCAGAGCCTAGGTATGGAGGGACGGAGAGTGCTTCTAGCATTATGCTCGCCAGTGTCTTCACCGGGCAATGTCCACCCACAAAGTCATGCCTACAACACAAGGCTTTTCACGCTCTTTCGGGGATTTGTTGGAACGGTAAAAAAAGCCAGACTGGACAGTCTTTATTTCTTTTTGTTTCCCAACAAAATTATGTAGTATATCTCCAAATTAAACTGAGAACACACGGCCAGTCCAAGGACTCCTGTGTGGCCTTTTTCTTCCCTTCCACAATGACCAGCAAGCCTGGGCTGTGACCATCAGAGACTTTCTCTGGGTTTACTCAGTGCTTAGGGCTATTGACAAATGATTTAATGAAAACAATTTCTAACTCATATCCTATTTGGGCTTAAGATTTTGAGTCTAAAAGCAAGCTGAAGTACAAACATTAAAATATCTCTCAACTGATGCCCTTTTAATAGATTTTTTTTTTTTTTTACCTCCCTAACATCATCTAGTTCAGAAAGTAATTAAGTAGCTATTTAGGGACCAAAGAAGTAGAATTCATACTGGGGGCACATCAAATTTCTGTCTTGTGGCTAAAGGGCATCCGAAAGAACTCAGGTTTCTATAGTAACCACTGCAGGGCTGATCAAATCAACAACTAGCTACAATTTATCTCAGAGTTTCCAATGGACTGTTTTTTTCCCCAATCTAGAAAAGAACATTGCAAATTAGATAAAGTCTTCAAAGACAATGGAGGCTTCAGAAAATCCAATTTTGGCAATAGTAAATAAAAGAGAAAAACATCTGCGTTCTCTTTCCTTATACAACTTATCCACTGAATCTCTTCCTCGCTGATCTAAGTACCTTGAGTAGGGTAGCGATTGGATTCTATTAATTTTCTCATTAGTAAGAGAGACTCTTAAATTGTTTCTCAGAATAAAGCAAAGCAGACATTGGGAGTGTCTGCAGGGTGACCGACCCCGTAGCTTCTTCATCTACACACCAAGCTTCCGAAGGCTCCTTCGCTACCCTCCCATAGACAAGCTCCTCACAACCTTCAAATGTATTTTTGACTTCTTTTGGTTTAGATCCTTGTGTGGTTCTGGACAGTCACAAACATTAAAAAAAAAAAAAAAAACTACAGAAACCCATAGTGTGTTTTTCTGCTCGTGTCTGGGGTACTTGTGATCCAGTTGGGAGTCTGTGGTGGGTGTCAGCATGCAGTCCACAGGGCAGTAAGGCCCTCCAGATTCTGTCCCTTGCTTCCACCCTCTGGGCCCTGCTGATCTCAGTAATCTGGGTGCGGAGAGGAAGAAGTGGTTGCCTGAGGCAGTATCCAGAGAGGCTGGGGAAGCTAGGTACCCACCCACTACACCATCTTCCCAGTAGAACCTCCCTTGGATCCATCCCACACTGCCTTGGCAGACAGGTGACAGCAGAGAGGCTGAGGGGTGACCCAGCAGGCAAAAGCACCCACTGAGCCAGACCGATGATCCAAGTTCAGCCCTCCAGAGCACATGTACACATGGGAGACACACACACAGTGCCTTCAATCCCTGCACGTAACTATAGGGAGATGGAAGGGTGGAGACAGAGGCATCGAGAAGCCCCCAGCAAGCCAGCTAGGCTTGTGCAGCTGCCAAGAGACCCTGCTTTGGTTAAGGGAGAAAGGAGAGGATTCACCTGAAGGCTGCCCCCTGACCTTCACACGCCAGCTATGGCATGGGTATGTCTGCACCTGTGGGCTATAACCTAGGTGTGGAGGTCAGAAAGCAGCCTATGGGAGTCAGTTCTCTCCTCCCACCACGTGGGCCTCAGGGATTGAACATGGATAGTCCAACTTGGTAGCAAGTGCCTTTACCTGCTGAGCCATCTTGCTGGCCCACAGCATACTGTTTTTATTAAGTGAGAGGAGTATTCTAGATATGCCATATACAATAGAAATATAAATACTTATGTATACATGTTGTTTTAAATTTCTAGAAAATGCATTAACAATGTAAGAAATAGTTGAAATTAATTTAGAAGTTATGTTTAATGTTCATATGGACTTGTAGCATAAAATACCTATGATAATTATAATCTTTGACCATGTAGTATATTGAGCCAATATATCTGAGATATTACTTCAGTATACATTAGCCATGAAGTTAATATTATAATATTTTACATTCTTTTCATGCTACTATGCCTTTGAAAGTTTGCATATTTTATATTCATGACTTACTTTAGATCAGACTACACGCAAATTTAGTTTTGTTTTGAGATGTAGTCTATGTAGTCTAGGCTGACTTTGAACTCACTATATAGCAATGGAAAGTCTAACTTCTAACTTTCCTTCTGTCTCCCATGTGCTGTGATAATAAGCATGCACCATTATGCCCAGTTTAAGCCTGTACATATTTTAAATATTCCAAGGTCTCATATGACCAGTCCCTGTCAAATTATACAGTGCAGCCCGGGAAGATTTTTCAGTCAAAGGAAAATGTAGGAATTTGCTTTCTGGAACTCATGACTATGTGATCATTTGGTCAGTGCCATGCTGAAATTATAAGCAGTGGACAGGTGTGGTTGATCTGGGCTGACCAATGGACCCAAGAGCTCCTGGTCCGCTTTGACCATGTGAAAGGAAAGGCCAACGTGAAGTCAGTTATAAGGTATGGATCTATGTGGTCTAAGGCTGGGGAAATCTGGCTTGCTGTTCTGTGCCTGAGCCCAGTGCTTATGGTGGAGAGTCAGGCTGTGATGGCCTTAGGTTTAGAAGGCAGGTCCCTCAGAAGGGACACTGCCTGTAATCAGGGAAGTGTTCACATTCCAGTGCCTTTCAGTAGCCTCCTGAGAACTAGGATCAAAGAGAAAAGAAGGTAGAAGGGACAAGCTGCAGAGAGATGGGATCCAATAATCTTTACAACCTATTTGCTACAGAGATGACCAAGATGGGAGTTTGACTTCATGCTCCAAGGAGCTGTGAATATTGGGATACCAACTCACTGGTCTGTTTTCAACAATCACACCTTGATGGAAATTTGCGAGGCTCTAAACAGGGATGCTCTTAGCTTACTGTACCTCCACTGCACATAAAACAAAACAAAACATACGAACAAGCAAAACCCCAAAACTACAGCATCAGCATTTACTACTTCCTAACTATAGTAAGCAATGTCTACTTCACACAGTCATACACCTAAAGGTAAAGAAATAGAGGCCTTGCTAACATGGAATGAGGCCTTACTATGATCCTAGGTATTTCTATAAGCTTATATCATCACAATATGATTTAACCCTCATGTATTCAGCAGGTGCTATCCCTCTCCTCATTCATAAACAAGGGAAACAGAGGTCAAAGTTTAGAGAACTTATCCAAGATTGGGGCTGGAGAGACAGCTCATTGGTTAAAGCGCTGACTATGCAAATGTGAAGACCAGAGCTTAGATTCTCAGTGCTCATCCAAAGGCTGGGTATGGTGACACTCACCTATAAGCCCAGAATGGAAAGGAGTGAGACACGTGGATCCTATGGGCTCACTGGCTAGTCAGCTTAGCCATAACAGTGGTCTAGGTCATATACCAGAGACAGGAGAATCAGGGGTTCAAGGTAACCCTCAGCTACATAGTTTAAGGTCAATCAGGCTACAAAAGACCCTGTATGGGAAAAACAACCAACAATGAAATGAACCAATGAGAGAGGAGAGAGAGCGAGAAAGAGAGAGAGAGGAAGAAGAGGAGAAGGAGGAGGAGGAGGAGAAGGAGGAAGAGGAAGAGGAGAAGGAGGAAGAGGAGGAGGAAGAGGAGGAGGAAGAGAAGAGAAGAGGAGGAGGAGGAGAAAGAAGAAGAGAATTGTGGCTTGAAAATATTGTTTCCTTCCTTCTCAAGTGAATGCAGCTTGCTGGTACAGTTCATGATATGAACAATTTTTATGCTTGGCTTTTGTAAAAGATCACCATGATCAGTTCACAGAAAGCACCGGGCTTTCACAGGAGGAACTGGTGGTGTAGAGACACGATGTGCATTGCTAACCTAGTCAGCTCTCTAATGCTCTGCTAGAGGCCACTCTGGGTATGGCTCTGCTCTTGTTTATGCCTGGCATGGTTCCTGTCAATTACCTGTCAGATAAGTTCATGTTTGAGTATTTACTCAGGACCCCACACCAAGCCAACTGAGTTGAGAAGTCTGCATGCAGTGTGGGATCCTATCTCCACTTCTAGTCGTCATGGATAGTCCCTTCTATTCAGGGCTCATCTGATACAATCTCAGACTCAAAACAGGCCTGATTTATAGACACAAGGTGTCTCGGAACTCATTTTACACACACACTGTATCTAGACATCCATCTGCACTCAGGGTCTGAAAGACACACAAGGGCCTTTCTCCTGAAGATATGACAAATGCTGACAAGGGTCTCTCCTACCTTTGTCATAATAGAGCAGATGGCATGGTAGCGAATCCAGCCAATATGTGGAGCATAATTTCAACATGAAGATGCATTCATTGCGTCAAAACTTTAAAATAACTTCAAATAAGGGTGTCTAGGCAATAGCCACTTTCTACATTAAACTACACTGACAATGGTGGCTATTTGATAAAAACAAAGATTTGTATAGTAAGTGTGCTTTAAGAACTTCTCTACTGGTTTAATCTTAAAAATAAGTGCTGATATTATTGCCATATACTTAAGAACACAGAGAGGTTATACTGTTAAGAACTGGCAAGACCAAGATTTGATTCCAGAGTACTCAGGCTGAACCTGAAGCTGATAAACCATGGCTCATGGGTAAATGTGGTCTGCTACTTGTTCTTATAAATAAAGTTTGTTGAAATGCATGTTCACTTATTACAACTTGTCCACAGGTGCTTCTATGCTGCAGTGTCGAGTAAATATTATCATAGATACTTTGTGGCCTGCAGACATTATTTACATAGAAGACTTGCTGAGTCAGAGGTAACCCATCCTTGGGACCGCCTCCCATTCTCAGTGCTGACTATGAGCCTACAGTAGGAATAGAGACCTGGGTTTGAGAAGGAAGTCAGGAATCATGGTCACTATAGGAGGTTCTGGGGATTTGCAAAGCAGGGCAAGGTGCATTTGCTTCTCGGTAACTTCCCTACTTCATCTCTGGGCCTACAGGTACAGAGCACAAGCTCCACCAGATGTAGGGGTGCTTGTTTGGACACTGCTGGAGCCCTACTTACTGAACAAAAGACATGCAATTTAGTTTGTGAAGCAGGGACTGTGTGTGTGCTCTACCCAAAGACAAACATGGACCAGATGAAAAGGCCCCAGAGACACTCTCTGTGGACACTCTGGTCACAGTCCTGTTTTGTGTTGTCTTTTGGGCAGATGTGAACTGCTCTGATCGAGCCTGTAGGAGCAAGCATGGGCTTTTCCAGCCATCCTGGGATTTTTCCTTTGGCTCTTAACAGCTTCACTCACAGATGATTCTGTTTGCCAAGATCCTAGAACCAACAGTTTAAATATGAAAAAAATTTCCATCTAATTATCCGACGACTAGTAACATGGCGCATATAGCAGCTGTAAGTGCTCACTTTGTTTCCTTTTTTTTTTTTATTAGACCGAGTGACTTTTGACGTCTTAGGGAGGGCTGTGAAACCACAGCTTGTTAATTCCTTCTAGAACACAGAGATGCCTGGGTGGGACAGGATTCCAAAGCTGTAATCCCAGCACTCGGGAGGCGGGTATTAAGTTTAAGAGCAGTCTGAGCTACATAAAAAGACTTTTTTCCCCATCTCAAAAGTTCAAACACCACCAAAACAGAATCAGAATAACTGATGGTTAAGCGTGTCTAAGCCTTGGCCCACAGGCCACGCTGCAGTTCAGGACAGTGTGAATGAGGCCCAAGGTGTTGCAGGTTCAGTGTTCCGTCAAAAGCTTGCTCTAGATACTGCTCGAGATACTGAGAGGCCCCTGAGATATGCTGGCTTTTGAGAGAAGCAACAATTGTGCTGGGCTTCAGCAAGTGACAACCCAGTATTGAACCCACGTTCAGCCCAAGGGTGCAAAGTGGAAAGAATGCATGGGAACAAGACAGATTGCTGTCAGCCTGTCACCCCTAGGCACCGAGGGAAGGATTGCCACTCTCACAGGTATAGATCTGAACACAGACCTGAACACAGAACTATGAACGCAAGACTATGTACCCATCTAAGGTCAGGCCAGAGGATTCCATTTAAACACAGACTGGAGGTTGCCATGAAATCCCAGCCTCTCTCTGACTCTACCCACTACAGGGTTCTCTTCCTTGTCTCCCACTGTAACCCTGGCAAAATGCTCCGCAAATGGTCAGACACCATCTGAGGAAATCCAGGAAATACAGCCAACAGATCACAAAGGAAATACTGGGATGTAGTTCACACAGGTGTTTTGTCTAAGCGTGGGGGTCAGAGGGCTGGCACCTGCCACCCAAACCATTGAAGACGTCTCCTCTCCCCTCTGAGGCTGTGTGGCCTTGGGCTAGCACTCCACTGTCAAGCTCAGCTCCCCTAGCAGGGAGACAGTGATAGACAGCACACGGTCTCTGTCTCTAAGAGAAATGTTTCACTTTTTGCCCCAAGCCCTCCAGCCTATGATGTTTACCTAGATATTTAACTTGGAGCTGGTGGCCTTTATCACAAGCAGGTAGACCCATTGCTCAGAGAAACAGGAAGTTAACTCACTGGAAATTGGTGGAAATGAAGCACCAAAGTGCGTCAATATTTCTCTATGAATAAGGTGGTTTCAGACTAGAGTTAGTTCAAGTGACATGCTTGTGGAGCTCCAACAGTGTTCCTCTCTCAGTTGTGTGCTGGGCTCAGGGGTCTGAACAGTGACTGTGAATGACACACTTGGGGTGTGAGAGTCAGTCAAGCATAGCAGGTTTCAGGCA
>JADRCC010567246.1:0-11147 GCA_019843855.1 Hylomyscus alleni
TAAAATGGGTAATTTTTACATTGGCCACAGAGCTTAAACTGCCTTTAGTGTGCTTCTTGTTACATACATTTGAGTTTGTGACTTTTTTCAACTTCAACTCCTCTAGATGTTATTCTTACCTATTATTAGATAATGAAAGGGTAAATAATTTAAGCTCCAGACCAATGACAGTGGTCTCTGTTTAGACAAGTATGTGCCCCTCCTAACAACTGTCTTATTATCTGATCCTCTGCTGCCCCCTAAGGGCCTCTCATCACTTTGCCCACTGTCCTTGGACCATGGCTATTAAAACTATTAAGAATCCTTCGGATTTTAGTGTTGAGCATGGAGTATTTCCCAGTCTTTTCCAAGCTTTGCACCAAATTGCATGTGCATGAAAAACAAAACAAAACATACTCCTCGAATTATAGAAACACACTTCACTCGTTTTAGAAAATGCGCATTACATAACGTCATTTTCATTTTCTGGCCTTCCTTTAACCAAAGGGCATGTTTATCTCTCTGTTTTTCATCTCACTAAATGAGCAACACTGTCAGTGGCACCCAAACCACTGGTGAACATTAGAGCAGACTCTCCAGGACAAGTGATAGCTCTTAGGTTAATAAAAAGTAGCTAGAATAAATCTTGGCAGAGGATAAGAAGAAAAGAAGTGATTTTCTGAGAAAGGTGCAAATCTAGCAGGGCTGAGGAGTGAAGCATTTTGGGTAGAGAGAGATGGTTTAGAACGAAGTAGAGTAAAGGAAGACGGGGGCCTGGAACACTGAGGACCATAATAAAATTCGATTCTTGTTGAGGAACCACATTGAGAACCAGCGGCTTTGTCTTCAGCAGAAAACGTTGTGATAGATGGACACTTTGAAAAATTCTCCTGAGAACATCATTATGGCAGTTCAGGCAAGGAGAATGACAGCCTCAAATCAGCAAATGGAGAAGATAGATGGATATGGGAAAAGATAAATGATTGGAGTTGGAGATAGTCAGTAGGCACCGTTAGCAGTCAAGGATATGAGGACAGCATGGCTCAAAGATGAAATTAACTGAGGTAACTATTTAAGCACAAAATAAAAATTAAATTAAACTCAGCCAGTGTGCACATTTTCAAAGTACTCTTTGATAAGCACTTAAGAACAACATGCTAGCCAAACAGTGGTATGCATGTTTTTAATCCCAGCACTTGGGAGGCAGAGGCGGGTTGATTTCTGAGTTCAAGGCCAGCCTGGTCTACCGAGTGAGTTCCAGGACAGCCAGGGCTACACATAGAAACCCTGTCTCAAAAAACAAACAAACAAAACAACATGCTAACAACTAGTGAAAATGAGTTATAATACCTGCATTTGAAAGGTGATTGCCTCCATAATTAATAAAGAACTTTTAAAATTCAATGAGAAAAACAAACTAATAAGAAAATGGATAAAGAGATGAGATCTACTGCATAGACCCTGGGGATTGAATTCAAACAATTACCTTTATCCACTGAGCCGTCTCACCAGCCTCTCAGATATTTCTTGAAGTAATAAAAACCAATACAGATGCATTAGAAGTCAGCTTAGTAGTTTTTTATACAATAATAAACAAGCCACAGCTTGCCTTCTAGATATTCATCCAGAAGAAATGAAAATATATCCCCACACAAAACCATAACCATACATTCAGAACAATATTACTGATAATAGACAAGTAATGTATTATATTAGATTAACCATAGGAGAATGATATAATGAAATATTACTCACTAATGAAAATGAATAAGCAACTGAAATAAATAAGGACTAAATAAGTGAACCAGATAAGCAAGCAATGCTACAACCAAAAGTGTTCACTCATGCTGTGTAATTTCATAGAGTGAACAGGAAACTCTAGAAGTGACTAGTCTAACACATGTTTAGAAGAAAAAGATCGATGATCTACTGGGACCCAATGGAGCTGATTGAGAATGAATATGAACACAGAAAATGTGTAGGTAGTAAAAACATTATTTTCCCATAATGACATATATAGAAGATTCTAATGTGTTAATAACATGTGCACCTAAAAACTCATTCTACTGTTTAAGTCAACAAAGCTATCTTTTTTGATAGAGACATTTATTTTTATGCATTTATTGTGATTATTTTTATATGTATGTGTGTATGCTTGTTTGCATAGTTGCAGGTTCACGTGTGTGCACATGTGAATTTTCCTTGATTACTCGATCATATTTAATGAGGCAAGATCTCTCATTTGAACCTGAAACTCTCTGATAAGAGCTAGTTTGGGTAGCCAGGTTGCTCCAGTGGACTCTTTTGCATAGTAAAATTACAGGTAGACCTCCATGCCACCATCATTTATGTGGGTCCAGGAGGGCCAAACTCTAAGCATTACACGAGTATGGCAAATCTTTTAATTGTCTGGGCAATCTCCATAGCCCAGAAGTAGATGTTTAAATAGATAGTTTGAAAGGTCATGATTGACAGCTCATGAGATTGGAAGGATAATGGTTTTTGGCTCGGTAATCTCGATGGAGCCGAATTCCTAGAGCAACCTCAATGACAGGTTCTCAGCAGTATCAGGAAGGACACCAAAAATCTCTTTCTAAGTACATTTGTTTAAAAGAAGGCAGTTCAGAGAAGAAAGCATGTATTAATTGGCTCAGTGGGATTGGCTCAGAGTATTTTCTCTGGGTCAACCCCTAGGCACATTTCATCATTTATAATGCAGAGCATAGGCGAATCGTCACTCAGAGAGAGGACAATAACAAATGAATGTGGCAAAAGGAAACAGAGCCAAGGCTAATGGTGAGTAGTAGCACAGCCACGAAACAGCTGCTCAACTCCTTTCAAAGCCTGCCTTGCTTGCCTAGCTACATCATGAGCCATCCTCTTCTGGCTTGAGACCATCTGTCGCTTTGCAGGCATGCCATACTCTAAGACATGTATATTCAGCTGCCATGTCTCCAGCCCTGAGAGTCTGGACTTGCTGTAGATGAGGCCAGGGGAGTCTATTTTGACATGTTTTTAGTTTCATTTAAAACCCTGCCACACAGGGAAACATTCAGCAAATTCACAAAACCGAAATGCTGCATAATTGTCTCAGGAAGGTTTCTTACCTTCCACAAGCTTTTAGTAGCAATTCAATAAATTTTCAAGCCCTGCAAAGAAGGAAAATACCATATAATTTCCTCTAGTTGGTAATGAAGATTCGCTGGGGATTCAGCTAATTCAAAAGCCTCTCAGATTCAAAGGATCTGTGGGGGTTTTCCTCCTTAGCTGCATTCTGGGCATCAGCCATGAGCAAGATGTTTAATGAGTTATGATCACATTCAGATAGCAGTCTCCTGCTTTCCAAATCTGCATGTCACTCAGCGGAGATGGAAACAAAAATCCTCTTTCCTGATCTTTGAAATCTCTGAGAAGTACCTGGCTAATTTCTAAATCTATTTTCTTCGTGAATAGAGAGAAAAATGAAATGAAACAGGATTGCTGAGCTAAATGGAAAAGTTCAAAGCTGCAGAACTTCATTACCCTCTCCAATACATCACACGGAGTTCATAGCCAACGTGGGAAAGCCCTACTTTAATCTGCCCCCTCCACATTGAACTCGCACTGAATAATCACCCAAGGTGCCGAGTGAGACCCGCAGGCTGTGCAATCTTCCCGGAAGACATTCCTATGAGTCTATTTTGTTTCAACAAAACGTATTAAGTTATCACACTCTGGTCAGACACTCCAGCTTGAATTTGTAGCAGTGAACATGCTTAATTTTAGGGGAAAAAACAAAAATATTCTTACATAGCATGAGAGCCAGTCAGTTTTAATGAGAAGTAGAGCGCACTGTGGTTCATACTCCACTTCTCTCCATGGTCATGTTTTTATATTCCTAGACAGACTGTCCACATCACTCCCTACACCAAATGCTGACATTTGGCATGACTGTGGGCCTAACATGTGAGATTCTTAAACTATGAAAAAATACCATCTTTTCCCTTTCAATACAGAGCATGGATGAGCCACTTGTTCCTATGAATTAATGGCTATGGCTGCCTTCAGGAGTAAAGAATTCTGCCCTGAAAAACGAGCACACAGGAGAGCTTGCTGGTGCTCAGGTCTCTAGAAACCATCATGGTTTTGATTTCTTCTTTACTCCTGGCAAACTAACAAGCCACACAGCTCATACACAGAACAGCTAGCCAGAGATCAAGGCAGTTCGCAGGTAAAATGTTCTGCTTAGGAAGAAAGCAACGACTATTTGAAAGCACCTTTAAGCTAAAAACAAACACAGGTAGACCCAGTGGATAGATATGCATTTTAATACACACTCACTACAGAAACCTACATTTTTCTTTAAGTACTCAGACGGATGCATGATACTGCTAGACATTTACCAGGGCTGTAAGGGTAAACACTGGTGTGCGGTCTATTCTAGAACAATCTAGAGGCTATATGCTTAGCCCTGCCACCTTCAGGGACTTCTTTTGCTCCTTCCTCTCCTAATGACCACATGAAGAGAGAAAGAAAGAAAGGTAACACTTCTCACTAATGAAGGAAACAGGGTTTTAAAAGATGCATTTCTGTATCATCTCTCAACATTGTCTGTTAGGATCTTCCTATCAAATAAAACGAGCCTTCTCTTTAAACATCGACACGCCCACAATTCTGCAAATATGCACACATCCCTGAGCTAAAGAGTGCACATCAATTCCTTTCAAATCCACGCACATAAATGACTTGGACTTCTCAAGCTGCATTCTGTCTTGACAACAGTGGTATCAGCCCTAAGTTATATCTCCTCTTGAACTACTGTCTCTGCCTCATCAAAAGACAGTAATAAATGTGGCACAAAGGATGGTCAGCTGTCTTATTACCTTAAATAAGCACCAAATATTGAGAATGAAGCTGGAGATAGCTGTTACACTGCTACCAAGCACACACCGCATATGGGCCCAAACAGAAACAAGAAAAAACAAAAACCAACCAACCAAACAAACAAACAAAAAAAAACATTGTGTACTAAGGAACTCCACCATTCAAAACTAGACTCGTTAGTGCATTTTCTGCTAGCAGGACCAAAACACTGAGGGACAGCCCCAGTAGTGAACAGGTTCCAGAGAAGATGTAAGAAACATGTAGCTAAGATGCTTTGCAACACTGACTGAGGAGCAATCAGAAAATTTCTTGATTTATACAGATTCAAAAACACTCATGATTTCAAGAGATGAAGATCATACTTTTTTAGTATGCCCAGAGTTAGAGGTCAAGCACAGATAACGATTATATTATCATCAACCCCACATCCTTATTCCTCATATTTTACAAACCACTTTAGCTTAAGGACACAAACATTTAATAGCCCATTTTGGGGCTGGCAGTGCTTTGTAGTTTCAAGATGCTTAGATAGATAATAGACAGAATCCATGTCCATCCAAGGGAATCACTCCGGTCTATATATTAGGAACTTTTAATGGTCAATCATATTACTCGCAGATTTGCCTAAACCTGAGAATGCAGGCTTAGGAATCATTGTAGTTGTTATTAAATAAACTTGCAAGAACTTGTTTAATAAAAGAATGGTTTTGTTTCTATGTTAACATTACAGCATCCTGGCATAAACCAATCCCTCCAAAATATGAAAAATTCTAATTCTTTATTCTATATACATCCTTTTATCCTGCTAACACATGCTATCATACTCTTCTAGTCATTTTAGCTTTTTTTGCTGAGTTCTTACTAGGGAATTAGTATGTATGGTCTTTTTTTTTTCTTGTAGGTTATAATTTTATGAAATTCTACATATACTGTAAAAGGAGTTCTGGGCTGTGATCTGTTGTAATTTCTCTGGTCCTACAGAGCCTTTCCAGCCTCCTCTGAGTTCAACCAAATTCTTCTAATTATTTTGTTTCATGAATTTGCTTAGGGGTAGATAACAACCTAAAGCTATGGAGAAGAATCCCAACTAGAGTCAACTAAGGTTATTCCTTGAGAGCGGGGGAGGGGGGGTAGCCCACTCAGGATTTTCTTAGGGATATACAGAAGCAATTTTCTCAGAGATGAAATGGGTAAATCATGATGCTAATAGCTACCCCAAGAGTGCAAGATGCAGAGACTCAACTTAGGATAAATGACATCAGGCCAACCATTGCAACATATGGCTCAGTTTATTTGGTACCTTGTCAAAACAGCTGTGCTGGCTTCATGATTGGCATCCACTGTTCACTTTCTTTACTCGGGTGTTTTCTGGGACAATGACTTCTAAAGAAGATATTTCAATAATAATAAGTATTCAGGATCACGTGAAATGAAAGTGTGTGTGTGTGTTACTTGTTTTTCTAAGCAATAACTAAAAGAATCGCAAATATATAAGATATATGTATATACATGTATATATATATATATATATATATATATATTTCAGTTTATAGGGTAAAAAGAGTGAAATTCCACAGCTATCAATGGGCCTGTGATTGGTAGACTTTGTTTGCTGCCTAAGATTTCCATTATTGTATAGTATCATTAAGCATAAACTAAAAGGATCAAGAGGTGAGAAAAGATAATAACTTTAATCTGGGATGGCTCCAATGTATTTTAGTGAAGAAAACACAATGGCACTATTTTCTGCTTCCACATACATTTCTACCCTACCCTGCAGCTACCTTGGTAGATTTGAACCTCCACTGGTACTGGGACACACCACACTCATTTTATTTCTGAGAGGCCACTGTTATCATTTAATACGAACTTTGCCCTTCTGGGCACTCTATACTTGCAAAGCTTTCCCAACTCTTTAAACCTTTAGTCTATATTTTGAGGGAGGTCCAAGCACAGTCAGAGGCCGGAGCCCAGTCAGGAACATGCCCCTGCGTAGCTGCATCTGAACTGACACAGGGACAAAGGAACCCTGACAGTGATGTCTCAGTACAGGAAGGACAGTCATGGATCTATTCTCAGACACATGAAGAAGAGAAAACCACTGGCCCTAAACCAGTGCCACCAGCTAACTCTCCTTCCTGCTCATTCAGCCCACACACAGCTGTGACAGTACAGAGTTGGGAGCACACAGCTGTTTAGCCTGAGTCACATCCACAGGCTTTTTTTTTTCTGCTCTTATTTTGACTGTGCATATCTCTCCTTCCCTTTTATCTTGTATTAGGAGAAGTACAAGGCGCTGAGCAGAGTCTCTTTTATCCTACTGATTAGATCAGACATGTAAATAAACACATCTGTTTGGCGAGGGTTCAAGCAAAACCGTAAATAGCAGCGCTGCCTAAAAGACACCATGGAGCTCTTCTGAAAAATTATTACAATTAAGGCATCTCATGACAAGGCAGCCTTCGTACAGCTAAGAGAACAAAAACAACACGTGGACGGAGATATCATTTGGCAAGCCCACTTTCTTCTTTCTGCATGTATGAAAACCCTTGTCACTTAAAAAGCCATAGAAATGCAGCAATTGCATATGGTAGTCGAGTAAATCCATGTTCTCAAACCAGGCACCAAGGAGAAAATTGCACTTCTTTGAAATAACAAGTCTCTCTAAAGCAGATAAAATCATGATAAAAGAGTCTGCCTCGGAGAATTCGAGTTGGAGTTATGAATCTCTCTTCCTAGATTTCTCTGTCATAGTTCATAAAATTAACTGTCAATATTAGAGATAGATGATATATAGATAAATAGATAGATAGATAGATAGATAGATAGATAGATAGATAGATCATATATGATAGATAGATAGATAAATAGATAGATAGGTAGATAGATAGATTTTTTTATTTGTGAAAAAATGTCTTTTAATGGTTTCCCAATAAATATTTACCAGTCCATAGAAGATTGTTAGCTAATTATATTTCTTCAAAGGGTGAGTACCTTTTTCTAATGCTTGGAAAAAGATTACCTGACCAACATAATAACAACAATATAATCCACGCTTAATACAACATAATTTGCCATCTATCAAACACTTTGAAAATGCGATTTTCCTTTTTCCACGTTTAGGCCAGTAGCAATGTCATCTAGAATATGAAGCAGTCTCAACATCCTGTGGCTGGGCCTGTTTTTCAGTCAGCAGGGCTGCGGAGCCAGGGAGGATCACTTGTTCATAGAGCTCGGCTTTGTCATCTGGAATTAGCTGAAGACAGCCTTAGAAACACAGCTCTGTGCTGAGCACTACCTATACTTTTTTGTTGTTGTTGTTTTAAACAGTCAGTTGTCCTTCTAAGGTCCACTGTCCCTGACGGGAAGATAAAAAAGCAAGGCTCCCCCAGCCAGCCAGGCTTCCTAGACTAGCTCTCCCCAGGCATCTTGTCTACTTTGCTTGGGACTGAGTCATGTTCCTTGTTTACATTGTCTGCCATGTCGCAGCCTTCAGATGATGCACATGCTGTTCCCAACGAAGGCCCCGGGCCTACCCCCTTAGCCATCTGGCAAATCTGCACTCCTGAGGGCCTGTGCCTTCCCTGGGTAAGGCTTATCTGATACCAAGTGGAAATGTGTGTGGCTGGCTTTTCAGAACGTTCAGAATATCCTACAAAGACTTTCTTACTTTTGTTGAAGGCCATACTATACCAACAGTGGTGATGTGGGAATGTCACTCTTCTTGCCTTCCCTGGGTTTTGGATATTGGCCAGTCTTTCCAGTCTGGTTTCAGGGTTACTCCTCAGGAAGGCCATTCTTGGAGGTTCAAATTTGTTCTTAGTTCTTAGTTAATGTTAACCAAGGCGGCCTAGTTCATCTTATTAAATGTCCCCTAATCTATGTTTCCTTTCTGTAAGACTGCATTTGTTGATTTTTACACTGTTTGGATTTTTCAGAACCTTAACTTCTTTGGCTTTGGGGGGTGGGGAGTAGGGGGTGGACCATCTTGCTAGCAGTTACATACACGACCAGAAGCAGTTTCTGGAATCTGTAAATTCTCAGCTGCTTGAGAATATCAAGTAAACAACCGGCTCTTCTTGAGATTTGGAGTAATATTACTTTTAAAACATTTTTTTACATATTTTATTATTTGATGAATGAACGTGTTTGCCTGCATATACAAATGTTCACAACACATGTGACTGGTTCCTACAGAGGACAGAAAACATTAACATATCCCCTTCCCTGAAGTTATAGACAGTTTACAGTCACCATGTGGGTACTAGAAATCAAACCTGGGTCCCCTGGAAGAGCAGCCAGTGCTTTTAACCCCTGAGTCATCTCTCTAGTCTGTGGACTGTATATTAATTTATCTATTACCAACCAAATCAGTGAGCCAATTTTTTTTTCTATTACTTGGTTTTCAGTTGGCTGGAACCAAATACCTGACAGGAAGCAGCTTCAAGTGAGGAGTGATTTATTTTAACTTGTGGCTTAGCGGGGAACAAAGTATATTATGACAGAAAGACATGATGGCAGTGGAGTGACAGGTAAGCATGTGGCATCTGCAATCATGAAGCAGAGAGAGATGCTTTTCTGCTACTGGCTTTCTTCATCTGTCCTTTGTATTTAGTCTGGGATCTCAATCTATGTGTTGATTAAAACATACAGGTCTTTCCCTGTCAGTTAACTCTTGAAAACTCCTGCATAGCATGCCAAAAGCTGTGTGCTTCAGTATCTTTCTTTCTTTCTTTCTTTCTTTCTTTTTTTTTTTTTTTTTTTTTTTGAGACAGAGTTTCTCTGTGTAGCCTGGCTGTCCTGGAATTCACTCTGTAGACCAGGCTGGCCTCGAACTCAGAAATCTGCCTGCCTCTGCCTCCCAAATGCTGGGATTAAAAGTATGTGCCATCACTGCCCGGCTTCAGTATGTTTCTTAATGGTATATGTTTCTTTACATTATAAAAATCTACTTCTTTTATAGCTTGATTCTCTAAGAAAGGATAGAATGGATTTTCTTAAAAAATTGTTAAGGATCACAGATATGAACATTACAAAACATTAAAAATAAAATAAATCTAACAAAATTTCTTTTTAATTAGAAGTAGCTCAGAAATCTTGTGCTATGTCAAAAGAAATTACTCTGATGAATGTCCAACAGGTAAACAAAAGCCAGGATGCATTCATCTTTGTTATCCAGCATAGAAAATTGAAGTCCCAGGTAACTCAAGGTAATTTAAGAGCTTTCACTTTAGTTTTCTTTTTCAGTGTTATTTTTTACTTGTACTTGCATATATTAAAAATAATCAATTAGTCATAGTCAACATTTATGTACACAGACCATATTAGGCAGTGAGGGGAATGGCAAAAGGAACAGGAGGGAGACAGATGGCCCCACACAATATACATAATAAAATATCATGCTCTGCTCTGCCTTATTGAGTCATATGCATTCAGTCTGTAGCACTGGGTGTTCTTTTGCACGGGTGTGGCTCTTTGGCTTAAAGTTCCGTTAACAGCAGATTGCCAGTTCCAAGCTGGTGGCCTCCTTTTACTCTTCTCATTCCTTTAGAGATTCTAACCCATGAGAAGTGTGCCTCTTTAATGCCTTAGGCAGCTCTTTAAGCTAAGTCCTTCTCCATAGCACCTTTGTCCTTTCTCACCCAGTTTGTACACTCACAGATTATGCCAGTTCGGGATCTCTGTTAGACCCAAGATATAGAGCAGAGAGAGATCAAGAGAGACAAAATCCCCATCTCGGAGGAGCTGTACTGAGGATGTAGCATGGGGGTTAAGGATTCTGAGCTGTACTGAGGGTGTAGCATAGTGGGAGGGGTAAGGATTCTGAGCTGTACTGAGGGTGTAGCATGGGGCTGAGTATTGGAAACACTACTGAATGAGAAGATAAGGAGCTGTACTGGGGATTTAGCATAGGCGTAAAGATGTAGTGATGTGTTAAAGGTGTAGCATGGGGATGAGGATAGAGAGATTTACTGAGGATGCAACATGGGTTAAGGATGGGGAGCTGTACTGAAGGTGTAACTAGGGTGAGGATGCAGCATACAAACCACTGAATAATGGATACGGAATGTTATCTGCTGAGAGTGTTGTGGAAACATCCACAGCGGGTCAGAGTGGTAGAAACTGACAAGGATGAAGCCTAAGCCAATGTAACATGACATGAAAAGAACACTTAAACAGAAAACGGGCTGAATTAAAGAAATGTTTATTTGTCCAGATAGGACATGAGTGACAGATAAAAATAATGACCCATTCATAAGCTTGGAGAACGAATAAGTGTAATTAGAGTTACTTACACGATCATG
>JADRCC010567248.1:0-11764 GCA_019843855.1 Hylomyscus alleni
GACACATATGCATATACACAAACAAATTAATCATGATGAGTTAGTGTTAAAACCTGAGTAAAAGAGAAAGGAGTCCTAAATGGGATTCAGAAAAGAGCAGAAGCTGCATACCAAGAGCATTAGCTCTAATAAAGGCAGCCATTTCTAATAAGTATTCAGTCAAGAGAGGTCAAGGGCTCACTTCACAGAGGGGTCAGTCTCAGCTTCCTCACTAACTCATGAAGAGGACAATAGACAGTGGATCCATAGAAGCAAAATATATATCACCCTGAAAACCTCTTCAAAACTTACCATTTGTGATATGAAAAGAGAGAATTTCCATTTGTAGTCTGCAGCTATTATACAAGTTTGAAGAAAATGAGAAATTTGGCCATTTCAGTTGCACTGTTATTGTGTCAAAATGAGGTCCTTTTAAAAGGATTGCATGGCTTTACTATCTTCAAAATTCTCCAAGAAAATAAGTAAAGTGGGTTGACAAAAATCTCAGAGTAATACCAACTTAAAAGTTTGGAACAGAAAGGTATGCAAGGGGGAGGCCCTACAGCCACATAATAAATCTCTAAGGTTAAAAAAAAATGCTGGCACTATTCAGTTAATAGTAGTGGATGCAAAACAGAGTAAAAGTGTTAGGGATTGGTACTTGCCCATGGGATGGGTCTCAGGTTGGGCCAGTTGTTGGTTGGCCATTCACTCAGTCTCTGATTCCTCCCCAATGTCTGCATTACTTTTAGATAGGATAAATTTTGGCTTGAACGTTTTGTGAGTAGGTTAGTGTCTCTATTGCTCCTATGGGATTCTTGTCTGCCTATAGGAGGTTGCCTCTTCAGGTTCCATATCCCTAATATAGTGAGTCACAGCTAAGGTCACTCCCACTGATCTTGGGTTCCTCTGTTGTCCAAGGGCATGTCTCATTCTGGACATGCCACCCTGGACTTCCTCACACTAGTCAGTTGCAGATTTCCATTTATTTTCATATTCATCTAGCCAACTCTCCTGTTCTTTCCCACACCTGATCATGAATCTTCAATTCCCTTCTCTGTACCCCCTCCCTCTCACTTCCCTCCCTCTATCTTCCTCTTATGCATTGCAAGACAGTAGCATGTTGTCCTCTGAGAGGCTCCATTCAGCAGCTGACTCAGACAGGTACTGACACCCACAACCAAACAGTGGATGGAGCTCAGGATTCTTATGGAAGAATAGGAGGGAGGATTATAGGTGCTGATAAGGATAGGCACTCCACAGGAAGAACAAATGAGCCAACTAACCTGGACCCTTGGGACTCTCAGAGTCTGAACTAACAACTCAAGAATATACACAGCTGGACCTAGGTCTCCCAGCTCATATGTAGCAGATGTGCAGCTTGACCTCCATGTGAGTCCTGAACAAGTGGAATAGGGGCTATTCCTAAAACTGTTGGCTGTATGTGGGATATGTTCTACTAGCTGGGCTGCCTTGTCTGGACTCAGTGGGCGAGGAAGTGCCTAATCTCGCAGAGGGGAAGGATTGTGAGATGGAAGGGGATGTAAAGTAAATAAATAAATTATATATATACATATATACACATAATTATATTACTTATATATTAAATTATATATTAAATTGAAAAAAGAGTACTGGATACTTTTCCAGAACCTCCCTGGGTTGGATTCCCAGCATCCTAATGGCAGCTCAGAATTATCTGTAACTCCAGTTCCAGGGTACATGACACCCCCCTCTGCTGGCCTCACTGGACATCAAGCACATGATACACTGACACACATGCAGGCAAAATGCCAAATATATGATACATATATACATGCATATATATCATATATGTGTATCATATGTACATTTAAACATTTATATGGGGACAAAAGAAACAACATTATGTTGGAATATTAGAGGTCCGTATGATTTATTTTTGAATGAGTTTCCAAATGGTTTTATAAAGGTTAGGTAAATGTCTTTATCCAACAGTTTCCCACAAGTTAATGTGGGTTAATAGCCTAAGCACTCTGCCTAGTCCCCACAGCAAGGCTGCCAAGTCAGTCAGGCGTTCACAGACCAAGCCAGCCCTGAGCTGCTTTAGCCAAGAGTGGACCTTGTGAGCCAACACTTCTCCTCTGTTATCACAAGGCTTAAAAAAGACAGAGCTCTGAGTCATTGGAGGCCCAAGAGCACAATTCCATATGAGTTCAAAGCTAAAAATAACAAAAGCAAAGTCCTATTTTTACAAATGCAATGACTACAAAGACAATTACATTTTAATTGGCACAAGTTAAGCCAAAGCGACGACAGCTGAACCTTTTGAAGTGAACAGTTTGTTCTGTCTTTCTTTAATATTTCCAGTGTGAGTGTGTCTGAATAAATGTAAGTCATGTAGAACACATAGAACATGTATAAGGAATGAGCCTTTCTTATGAAGCTACAAGTTTCTTAAAAGTAAGGCTGCAGAATCTACCTGTCAATCTCAATTTCCTACAAACAGCACTTAACATACTAATATATCTTCATATATATACGTATATACGTGTGTATATATATATATACGTATATACGTATATATATGCATCATTAAAACGTTTTAAGGCTAATGCTTACAAAACTTCCTCAAAAGAATATAAAAATAATATTATCTTTTTAAAAAATCAAAATCAAGAAGAAATACACTCAAGCATCTATCTCACTCACAATAGGGTAGGCCCTCCCTTATTAATCATTAATTGAAAAAAACACCTTACAGCAGATCTTATGGGGATATTTTGTTAATTGAGGCTCCCTTCTTTCAGATGACTTTAACTTGTGTCAAGCTAACACAAAATTTTTCATCACAAAATGATGCAACTAGACTTTATTGAAAAAAAATGTGGCATACTATTAACAGTAACATACTCTAAAATACAGAATCCACAACACTCCTATAAGTAAGGATGTTGCTGGATATGACATTGCTAACCTAGAGCAAAATGTCAAGCCCCAACAAGAAATGTTATATATTATATTTTTATTTTTTTGTTTGCTTTGGTTTTTTTTGTTTTTTTGTTTGTTTGTTTGGGTTTTTTTTTTTTGCTTGTTTCATTTTGCTTTGATTCTGTTTGTTTGGTTGGTTGGTTGGTTGGGTTTGGAGACAGTGTTTCTCTGTGTTGCCCAGGATGTCCTAGATCTCTCTCTATAGACCAGGCTGACCTTGAGATCCACCTGCTCTCCCTCCCAAGCACTGGGATTAAAGACAAATGGCACCACTGCCCAACTCTGTCTTAAAACTTTTATTTACTTTTTTGTGTTTGTATTCATGTAAATGTACGTCACATGTGTGTAGGAGCCCATGGAGACATATTCATTAATATATTTTCTATGCCTACCTTAAAAATAGAAATTTATTAAACATATATGTATATTTATTTAATCACACAAAAGGCATGAGGTATACTATAGAAGATCTTATCAGACACTGGGCTTACAGGTATGTGCTACTATGATTAGTATAATTTAACTACGATTATAAATTAATTTTATCTTTAAACAAGTGTTATGGAACCAGGATAAAAATACCTGATTAAAAATATTTATATTTTGTGTAAATGATCAATATAGAAATATATTTTAGAGAAATGAAAATTCTACCACAAAATAAGAACTAAATAGTAGACCTTATATAAATTCACCAAAGCAAAAAATTAAGTTTTCTGTTTTGATTTTGACAATGGTTTCAAAAATTCAAAGTTGTATGCATTCACTCTCTGCTGATGGTTGAATAGTTGGTGATGTTTGTCCTGCCCCAGGAGGCCGCCTCATTTTATATGACATTTCAAGAAAGTATTTGAAGACTCTACTTTTCTCACACCAAGCTACTATTTTTAGCTCCCTTTCTATTAAAAAATGTATTTAAATATACAGAAAGAATTCTTAGATATCGAGGGTAGTGGCCCTGATACTGGAAATGTCTTTTCATTTAGCAACAGTCAATCTGTGCTTCACTACCCTACAGTGTGATTTCAGATGTTCCAAAGTGACAGGGAACACCGCCCTTCTCCCCCCCACCCCCATCTTGACCCTCTTGCCCTTACTCATGGCCACTAGGCTATAACACTGAAGAAAATAGACTCTAAAGTCCTCTTCACTAATGTGGGCTGGTGAAGTACAATTAAATCACCAAGAAGAATGGGAGACCATAAAACCATATGTTTGAGAAGGCACTCTGAAATGAGAGCGAGAAAGAAATGAGAGACAGGAAGAGAGAAAGAGACACACTATGTGTGTATGTGTGTGTCTGTGTCTCTGTGTGTGTCTGTGTGTATGTGTATGTGTATGATATAAATATATATTGAAATCTTACAGTATCTATAATCCTCTAAAGTAATCTGATTTATTCAGTGCTGCCTATACTAAATTAGTCATTTGAAACATCTAAAGTATCAGGTGCCAGAAAGAATGCTTGATGGTGTGAAAAATAATGAAAAAAAATCCTAAAATTTTGGTTCTTTTTTTCTTTTCTTTAAATTGTCAATTATCTGGTAAACAGTTTTGAATATCTATAAAGACAAAGACGAACACAGCAAACAAGGCTGTTGCTAGTACAACAGGAGTCCATCTCTATCTGGTGTTAAGTACCATAAGCTAAAAGTGTCCAGGAATTAAGAGTTATTCACCTCCACAGTTAACCTGCTTCCAACCAGTAACCAAAGGGAGCTGTTGTTAGGTACAGGAAGCTGTTCAAACAGGTTCTTTTGTAAATGTTAACCCTTCCTAAGCTGGGGTGACTCAAGATGTAGATTTTATAGATACTCCCAGCCTGCCCCAATGTACTAATTAAGCTTCATATAACAGTGGTGGCAATACAACCAAACTTCTCTAATAATGGTGTCTCCTATCTGTCTCTATACTCTTGCTATTGCTTCCTGTAGTCACTTTCAATATCACATGCATTAAACCCTTCCTTTTGATTTTCATTCTGAGAAAACTAAGCTAAAAGAAAGTCATCTACCTTTGAAGGGGCATAAACTGTGGTCATAAAAGCAACCAAGAAAGCTTCCAGTGAATTCTATGATCACGATAATGCCTACTTCTCTTAAACAAAAGAAGCAGAACCTCATTGGCCAGAAAGGACCACAGAAGGACAATACCGCTGAGCCAAATTGTAAAAGATGATATTAAGTATGGGAAGAGAATAAAATTATTAGACAGGAGAAAATTACCTCCTTAAAAATAAATCTTTAAAAAATATGGTAAAAAGCATGGTTTGGAGCTTGCAATAAAGTAGAATCCTTTTGATAGAAGCAGCCAGGAATTTAAGCATATGCTTCTGCATGAGTGACCTTGCATGCCTTGCTAAGGAGTACAATTTTATTCTGAAGACAGTGGAATGATATTGACAGGTTTTAAGTAAACCAAAAAGTGACATGATCATATTTGACTTCTGAAATTCACAGAGACTGAATTGTGAAAAAATGGATTGGAGAAGTCATGACCTAAAACACAGGCATCAGTTAAAAAAGAACTGCAGGCAACCAGAGGAAAGATACTGCGGTGAACATTAGTGGTGGAGGGAAAGTACCATATTATTGTGTTATTTTGTCCTATTTGCTGTTGTCTGGAGCTTTGTTTTGTTTTGTTTTGTTTTGTTTTGTTTTTCTTGTAGGCCTGCTTTTCTGTGAAGGGGATAAAATAACAGGGGAGTGGATCTAGAGGTGATGGCAGGTACTAAGAGCTAGGAAGAGTGGAGGGAGGGAAACTGTGGTGATGAAAGAAAAATCTATTTTGAACAACAATAACAACAACAACTAATAATAATAATAATAATAATAATAATAAGTACATACCATGCACATCCTTTTGGGTCTGAGTTACCTCAATTAGGATGATATTTTCTAGTTCCATCCATTTGACTGCCAAATTCAGGATGTCCTCCTTCTTAATAGCTGAGTAGTATTCCACTGAATAAATGAACTACATTTTTTTTATCCATTCTTCTGCCGTGGGATATCTAGTTTGTTTCTAGCTTCTGGCTATCACAAACAAGGCAATTATGAATGTAGTGGAACATGTGCCCCTGTAGCATGGTAGGGCATCTTTTGGGTATATTCCCAAGAGTGGTATAGCTGGATCTTCAGGTAGATCTATTTCAAATTTTCTGAGGAACCTCTAGAGTGGTTGTACCAGTTTGCAATCCCACCAGCAATGGAGGAGTGTTCCTCTTTCTCCACATCCTCTCCAATATGTGTTGTCACCTGAGGTTTTCATCCTAGGCATTCTGATTGGTGTAAGGTGGAATCTCAGAATCGTTTTGATTTCCATTTCTCTGATCAATAAAGACTTTGAACATTTCTTTAGGTTCTTCTCAGCCATTCAAGATTCCTCAGTTGTGAATTCTTGGTTTAGTTCTATACCAAGTTTTTGATTGGGTTATTTGGTTTTTTTTTTTTTTGTGATTAACTTCTTGAGTTCTTTATATATTTTGGATATTAGTCCTCTATCAGATGTGGGGTTAGTAAAGATTTTTCCTAATGTGTAGGTTGCAGATTTGTCTTGTTGACTATTTCCTTTGTCTTACAGAAGTGTTCCAGTTTCATGAGGTACCATTTATCAATTCTTGATCTTAGAACATGAGCCATTGGAGTTCTGTTTAGGAAATTTCCCCATATGTCAATGAATTTAAGGCTCTTTCCCATTTTATATTCTATTAGATTCAGTGTATATGGTTTTGTGTTCAGGCCCTTGATCCACTTGTACTTGAGCTGTGTACAATGGGTCTATGAATGAAAATATAGGTCTATTTTCATTTTTCTACATACAAATAGTGTGCATGATATGTACTCACTAATAAGTGGATATTAGCCCCAAAAATGTACAGAATACCCAAGATACAGTCCACAGAACTCAAAAAGGTCAACAAGCTAAAGTGCCCAAGTGAGGATGCCTCAGTTCTACTTGGGAAAGAGAAGAAAGCAATCACAAGTGGGGAGGGAAGGAGGGACCTGGGAGGGAAAGTGGATGGAGAGGCAGTAGGGGGAAGAGGGGAACCTGATCTGGTATTAGGTAAGGAAAAGAGACTGAAGCCCTGAGAGCCAGTAGAAAGAATAGAAACAGAGACTAGAGAGGTAAGAGACTCTCAGGAATCAAAGGGAGTGACCCTAGATGAAATACCCAACAGTAGGGAGAGGGAACTTATAGAGCCCGCCTCCAGCAGGAAGACAGGACATCAAGTGAGGGATGGAGTTGCCATTCTACAGTCAAATCTCTGACCCATAACTGTTCCTGTCTGAAAGAATTACAGGGATGGAAATAGAGAAGAGCCTGAGGAAAAGAAGGTCCAGCAACAGGTTTAAAAATGGGATCCAGTTCAAGGGGAGATCACAAGGCCTGACACTATTACTGAGGCTATGGAGTACTCACAAAAAGGAACCCATCATGACTGCCCTCTGAAAGACCCAACAAGCAGGTGAAAGAGTTAGATGCAGATACTTGCTCTCAACAAATGGACAGAGGCAGCTAACCCCTGTTGTTGAATTGGGGAAGGCTGAAAGAAGTTGAGGAGAAGGGTGACATCCTGTGGGAGTAACAGCAGTCTCAATTCATCTGGACCCCCAAGATCTCTCAAACATTGGACCACCAATCAGGCAGCATACACCAGCTTATATGAGGACCCCAACACACATGCAGTAGAGGACTTTTGGGTCTGTGTTCATTCAGAGATGATGCACCTAACCCTCAAGATATTGGAGATCCCAGGGAGTTAAGAGGTCAGGTGGGGTGGGGGGTGGGAACATCCAAGTGGAAACAGGGTGGCTGGGGAAGAGGTGTGGGATGTGGAGCAGTTGGAGGGTGTATCAGGCTGGGTGAGGAATGGAATATGGAGTGTAAAATATAAATTAATTTATAAAAAAATGAAAGAAAATTAAATAAGAATAAATGTCAATGAATAAGAGATGGACAATAAAATGATGATGATGATGATGATGATGATGATGATGATGATGATGATATAATCTCAGAAGCTATAAGAGTTGTGGTTTATTGCAGAGAGGTGATAAAACAAAATGTCCAAATTTATAGCCAGTATGTTACTCCTGAACTGGAAGATTAACTAATAGCAAATCAGAAGGAGGATTTCAATTTGGGAAATTATAGACATACAATGAAATGCCTGGTGTTACAAATCAAGTCAAAAACCTAGGCATGCAGTACACAGAGGCCCTAGGGGTGAAGCTACTATGATTGTGTGGCTAAATGGACATAGTAGCATATAGCTGTCTAAATTTGCATCTTTATTCCAACAGATAAGCTCAGCTCAAAGAACAAATCAGAAAAAAGTTTCTTTGTGAAGTTGATTGTGGGCTTCCGAAGTAGTGCAGAGAAAAGGTGACCGTAATTTTCAGTTATAAATCAGACATCTTTATCACCCTTCTTTTCATAGATACTCAAGGTCCATGGGATATAAAGAGCCAGTAAGACAGAAAGAGTCAGAGATCCAGGAAGACTGAATGGAAGCCCTTTCATCTAGACATACTTATTGAGACACTTAGGAACTCAAAGCAGTTTTGGTTGCCTGTACATGATCAAGCTAGTCACTATTCTAACGTGAAAAGCAATAGCATTTTCAAGTCCTGACTCTTTACTGAGCTATTGACATTGGGTGGTTTTGGGGGGAGAGAGAATCAGATGTCATTAAGGATATGGCCACTGGTTGTTCAGCCATGTTCCAACGGATGGCATGACACCTAAGAGTAGATGTCAGCACAAATTATGTTGGTGGATGATTTAAAAAATGTAAAAGAGGATACGAACTTGGGAGGAGATAATGAGGTGGTGGGTAGATCTGAAAGTTGGTAGTAAGAGGTGTATATGACCAAAATACATATAGAAAATACATTGTATTAAATTTTCAAAGAATTAATACTAAAATTATATTTTTTAAAAAAGATTTGCAGTGTTAAAAGACTCACAGGATGCTGCTCAATGAGTGATTTACCACAGTATTAATGAAACTGGTATTCTGTATAATACTCAGTGTTGATACAGGACTATGTGTAAGGTGATTAATTATAAATGAGCAGCAGAAATCTATGTAAAATCTACCAAGCAGTAGATACAAGTTCAAGCAGTGAAATTTTTGTTTCTCAGATAAATGTGAACTAATTTAACAATATCATTTTATTGACTCCATAAACTTTCCTCCTGATTCATCACAGAAAATTATAATCAACTTTGCAAAAGTATCTTGTTCTGAATTTTTATATATGGATATTATTTGTCCTCCCAAATGGAAACATAAATTCTTCGTTGCAAATTTTCTTTTAAAATGGATAATACATCTGATAACCAGTCATATTGTTACATAGATCTCTCCTTTATATTTCTGAATAACATGGTGTTGTATAAAATGGTGCTGTATATATAAAATGTTATTTGTTTATCCATCAACCATTCAAGGCTTTCTAACAAATCTGCTGTAGATACTGATTTTCGGATCATTTGGGCACAGATGAATTCAAGTTTCTTGGGCAAATAGCTCGTGATAGGATTTTATTTTATTTTATTTTATTTTATTTTATTTTATTTTTGGAGGGGAAACTCGTGATGGGATTTTAGATCAGACAATAAAGGCTTGTTGAATTGTAGAGTTAAACCACTAGAATTTAGCCTATTGCATTGTAGAAGTTTGTAGTCCCCAAGAATATATAATCAATATCTCCAGTTGTACAAATCCACAAAATATTTTCTATTCTCACATCAGTTAATTTTAATAACTGAAATACAGGAGTTCTATTGTGCTTGGCTTCAGTTATTTATTGTTTAAGATTCCTAAGTGGAACTGAAATTCCTGTGAAGTCATGACACAAGTATTTGACTTTAGTTTTGTGTGTGTTTATAGTGTCTGCGTGAACCATCTCCTTAAGAGGACTATTCTTCTATTGAAAGTGTTGCACCAAAGGCTCAGTGTTGGAATACGACTGAATCTATTCTAGTACAAATAATGTAATATCAGACAGTACAAGCCATCAAGCTGTTGATTAAATATAACTCCACTGAGTAAAGCCATTACAGGAAGAGTTCAGGAGTGAAATCACATTTCACCTGCTTTCATCACAGTTAATGCTGTTAGTTTTTAAAATTTAACTTCACATATACATCTTCATTTCTTACTAATAAACCTGGATATAAGCCAGGCGGTGGTGGCGCATGCCTTTAATCCCAGCACTTGGGAGGCAGAGGCAGGTGGATTTCTGAGTTTGAGGCCAACCTGGTCTACAGAGTGAGTTCCAGGACAGCCAAGGCTACACGGAGAAAAAAAAACCCTGTCTCGAAAAAACAAACAAACAAACAAAAAAACCTGGATATATTAACACCAGTAGAAAGATAAGCGTAAGGGTACTTCTGCATACAAGTCTGCTTGTACATCTTTTTCACAATACGTTGAATGAACTTTGTTATCTGGAATTATAACTCATGCAATCAGAGTAATTCGATGGCCAAGGAATTCCTAACTTGTGCCTTACAAAATCATAGTACACATGTTGCTTAATTTTGAAAGTATTAATAAGACTATATCCACTTTTTCTGGACTTCCTCCCTTGTGCCTTATTAAGTACTTTCCAAAGAGATATCTGTTTAAGAAGTATATACATACATATACACAAATATATTCCTAAATATAAATACAACCTTCTCAGTATGCATGCTACTTTTATGTGGCTGAATAGTTAATAAGATGATGATGATGATGATGATGATGATGATGATAAAGATGAGATGACTAAGTTTGAGAGTAAGCATAGGGAACAAAGGTTGAAGGGAATGAATTGAAGTTGGAAAATGCTTCAAATATATGCTGACTTAAAAACTTTAAAAAATAAACAAAGATTGTATAAGCAGGGAAGGGCAATGCATGCTTTTAATCCCCAGAATTCTCAACTGAGGAATACCGAATGGCTGAGAAGCACCTAAAGAAATGTTCAACATCCTTAGTCATTAGGGAAATTCAATTCAAAACAACCCTGAGATTCCACCTCACACCAGTCAAAATGGCTAAGATCAAAAACTCTAGTGATAGCAAATGCTGGCAAAGTTGTGGAGAAAGAGAAACACTCCTTCATTGTTGGTGGAATTGCAAGCTGGTACAACCACTCTGGAAAACAGTTTGGTGGTTCCTCAAGAAACTGGACATAGTACTACCAGAGGACCTAGCTGTACCACTCCTGGGCATATACTCAGAAGATGCTCCAACATGTAATAAGAACACTTGCTCCACTATGTTCATAGCAACCTTATTTATAATAGCCAGAAGCTGGAAACAACTCAGATGTTCCTCAACAGAGGAATGGATACAGAAAATGTGGTACATCTACACAATGGAGTACTACTCAGTTATTAAAAACAATGAATTTATGAAATTCTGAGGGAAATAGATGGATCTAGAGAATATCATCTTGAGTGAGGTAACCCAATCACAAAAGAACACACATGGTATGCACTCACTGATAAGTGGATATTAGCCCAGAAGATCAGAATACAAAAAGTACAATCCACAAATCACAAGAAACTCAAGAAGGAAGACCAAAGTGTGGATCCTTTGTTCCTTCTTAGAATGGGGAACAAAATACCTGTCTAAGGAGTTTCAGAGACAAAGTATGGAGCAGAGACTGAAGAAAGGACAATCCAAAGACTGCTCCACCTGGGAATCCTTTCCATATTCAATCATCAAATCCAGACACTATTGTGAATGTCAGCAAGTGCTGCCTGACAGGAGCCTGATATAGCTGTCTCCTGAGAAGCTTTGACAGTGCCC
>JADRCC010567250.1:0-18418 GCA_019843855.1 Hylomyscus alleni
ATATCAATAAATTCTCAATACACAAGATGCCAATATAATAATTTTAGGACCAGCTGATAATGATAAAAGTTGCTCACCTAGATTAGACACATTATCTCAATATTCTAACTTTTATGATATTGTAACAACCTGTGGCTGGTCATAGCCATGTTGATTCACGTCTGCTGCCATCTTCCTTTCTCCCTGCTACACTGAGACACTAGTCTCTGCAACCCTTAGCTTTGCCTCCCTTTTGCCTCTCCAATCACAGACCTCCCACTGCCCTAATTTAATTGGACAAGGAATATCCTGCAATATCACCCTTTCTATGTAATTAAATAAAAAATTTTAAAAACCCAACTTTTTCTCAAAATATACATTGAGCACAGCTACCACAGAGAGTTGGCAGGTTCATGTTTTAATATTTCCCATAACAATTTTCTTGTGTCAGTTTTGGGAAATGAGAGTTCAAATTTATATTGATAAATGCAGAAAAAATATCCTTATTACCAGACACTTCTGTTACCAAGAGTTTTGTTTTCAAGGTGGAAAGGATTTTATTTAAAGTATTCCAATTGAGTCTATGTTTTGCCTCATAATTAATTTAATGAAAGTTCCAATTAAAGAAAAAAATCCTGGTCTGACTTGTAAAACAAGCATAACTTGCACAAGTATATTTCTATAAAGTCCTAAGTGTTGTTTAGCAATTTGATCATAACATTGTGAAGCTATCCATTACATTCATATCTTAAAATTATTAACTCTTCATATTTATTTACTTTTGTTATTTTTTTTCTGTCACTAGCATATGTTTTTATTTCACTTGGCAAATTGTTAAATTTCAAACTTTTAGCAAGATATACTTCATAGAAACACTTTAACATTACTACATTGTGGCAGATTCTATTATAAACAGTACAGAAATTGCTGCAGTGTTTATGAATATATGTGTGAAGGTTTTCAGGGATCATCAGTCATATTGTCATAGCAGGCAAACATTTGGTAGTAAAAAGCTCAGCTTGAAGGTACTATTCATTCAATCAATAAAAGACCTTGAGTTTATGATATGCTAAAACTATCATCTAAAATAAATGTCCAAATTTCTAAGCAAGCAGGACCAGCTCACTATTACTTAAGTATATTTTTTCAATGCCAAAATATTGAAAAAGAAATAAGATCTAAAAATTTGTGATCCATAGCCCTTATAAAAGAATTGATACATGGAAATACGCACTTCTGTGTAAGTAAGTAATCTGTCCAGAGGAGGGGTCGCATGCCTCAGTCCTAGGCTTTTAAGGTGGTCTGAAGCACCGGACGAAGCAGTGCTGAAAGACTTTACTTCTATGATTACGATCAGGGACAGAAAAAATGATGAACTATTCCTTAACTCCTCAATTTTCCAGAGCATATCAATGTAATACTGCATTTTCTGGGAAGTAGTATCAATAATCCTGACTATTTTTATATTATATTAGGTTTTAAAGAGTAGGTAACTAAGAAAATTTATGGAAAAAGATTGACTTTCTCAGTTTAGAAAGATGGAATGAAGAAAGTGGAGGAAGAAAGGAAGGAAAAGAGAAAGGAAGGAAAGAAGGAAGGAGAGAAGGAAGGAAAAGGAAGGAAGACAGAAGGGAGTTTGAATGAGTACTGCCACTTGTAGACATTATGATAGCTCGTGTGCAAACAAATTATCTGAGAAGAGAAAAATGCAGATATACATCCACCCACTAAAGGCAAAGATGGAAATGGGTTTCTATCAATGCTGTGATAGAGTAAGTTGAATGTTATTAGTTATCTTCAAAAGACATACAAAACAGAATAATATTTCTGTTCAAAGTGATATAATAGGGTGTGTATGTGTGTGAGTCTTTGTATGTGTGTATAGGAAGCTATTCAGATTGAAGATGAAATGATTCTATTAAGAAATCCTAAAACTCTTTTAGCAGGCTCATGAAAGGCAGTTTTCTTCAACAATAAACCATTGATCATTTAGTTTTTAAGAAATATGTATAATGTTCTTCTGTCCATTCCCAAGTTACCACAGATTTCTATGATTTCTTATAAGGATTAAAATTTCAGGAAAGATTTTGTTCCTTTGAATATAGTTCACTACTTAGTGATGATACAGACTTAAATCTACCAAGAGAAAATATACAGACTATAACAAAAACATATTTGAAATTTTTAATTAATTATTTCTATCTTTTATCTTGTGTGTGTGTGTGTTGATGATGATTTTGAACATGGCACATGAACTCTATGAAACATGTGTGGAGGTCAGACAATGAATGATGGTCCTTTACTTTCACCTCATTTCTATGTATTTCAGTCTTGCTGTCTTTTGAACTTACAGCTACTGTCTTGTCTCCACTTTCCATCTTGATGGAGAGCTGTAGCGGATTGGCATTACAGATGCAGTCACTACATGCCCAGCACCCCACCTCCCCTTGTGAGGTTCCAACCCCCAAGCTACCTCAGGGGAGAGAATGAATGAAGTCTTCCACTACCACAAATTATTCAGTTGAATGTCCTGCATTTGGGGAAATCCCAGTGGATAGCACATTAAGAGTGCAATGAATAATCTTTCTCCTAGGAAAACCACTTCCATGATCAAGATCTCTCCCATGCTAGGTTAGTATGCGATACCCAGATTTTACATGAGTTCTGGCTAACCAACCTCAGGGCCTTTTACTTGCATAGCAAGCATTTTATCTGCTGAGCTATCTCCCCAACCAGAACTTTTGTCTTCTCCCAGGGTAATCATAGGTAGAGTGCTTCCTTCTCTATGCACCGCTGTGTTATAACACCTACTGAGAGTTCCTAACCAGGGATGTTCATCCAAGACTCATTATTTTACCTGAGGTAACCACTATCCTAGGACACTTGGAAATTAGTCTTAATTACTCAGCATCAGAAATAAAGCTGGTGGCCCAGAACTCCAGGTAAACAAAATAGCATTCACCATCAACAGCACCTCTATATTAGCTTTCTGATTGGATTCCATGCCTAAGGTATATGGAGACCCATCTCCAATCTATTTTGGGATTTGGAAGCCATCACTCAAATATAACTCGAGTTCTGAAAAGTTTTGCAATGTGTAGGGTTTAAGCACCCTGAGCCTGATGAGATAACCCTTTACTGCATATTAGAAAGGCTATGACTACACCCTCGTTTGTACTTCCCACTACAGGAAATTTGTTATAACATGTTTTCACATTACATTTCCTTAAAAAAATGATAGCCCTTGCGCATTTTCTATAGAAAAAAAGAATATGTACAGAAAAAGTTCAGGTATAAAAGTCATACCAGAATTTGTTTCTCCGGGAAAATTTTGGGAATATCTTGGAAGTTTAAAGTGCAAACCACTAATCAGAATTTACCTACTGGAACACATCTACAATTAGCCTTCAGGAATTAGATAGAAAAAAATGGAATTAAAAAGAGACAGCTTCAAGGACAGAAGAGTCCAAGGATAGGTCTGCTTATCAAGACCCCTCAGCTTGGAGTTGGACTCCTCTAGAACTTGAGCAGTCCAGGAATAAGGGATGTTTGTTATACATGCAAACCTCTGTTGCGGGAGATAGTAAAAAAATGAACCTGCCAAATCTCAGCAGGTCCAGGCCTCGCTCCTCTGTTCCTGGTGGCCGCCAACAACTCTCTAGAACTGGCCCTTGTGCCAAGTGTTCTCACTTGCTTAGTCTCTCAGCCCGCCAATTCTCCAGCCTTGCAGGGCCACATGGCTCCCACTGGGCCATCTCTCAGATGGAGGCTCTGAATTCCTCTCGCTTTCACATAATGTACCCCTGGTTAGCCATCTCAACACCTAACTATCCTGTAGAATCAAGACTCTTAATTAGCCAATCAGATTTATGTATCAATCATAACAGAATTTATAAGATGCCAATACAAAATTTCAGAGCCAAATGATAATGATAAAGCTTTAACTCAATTATTCTAACCTTTTGATAACACCATATCAGTCTCCATTCTGGTTCTCTCTCTCTCATCCTAAGACTTCTCTCTCTGTCCCTCAACTCCTCACTCTGCCTCCCTTCTCCTTCTCAATCACAAGCCTCCCACTGCCCTAATGTGATTGGACAGGGAAAATCCTGCAACACAGTTCAACCATCAAAATGGCAGAACAAGTTTCTAATTTCATGATGATGTTTCACAAATGTGCTAATAATGTGATGCCTTAGAAGGTCACATATTTAGTTTCCATTCACTTCTATAGATGAGAATCCTGAGGCAAATCCTATGGGGTTACAATTAAGTTCCAGTTGAAAAGCTATTTGATGTGGAGGTTCTTGAAGAGAACCTTTTATTAGCTTTTCCCAGTATACACATATATTGCTGGAGTTGTGGCTCATTTCTCCATCTTCAACGTGTAACTCTCTAGCACTTGATATTCTCCTGTATCAGGCTCCCCTTCTGACCTATGTGTCCTCCCACTTTCTCCTATTAGAAACCTTACAATCATATTGGACCTACCCAATAACCAATATTTATCAGCCTCCTTGGCTGTCTCAAGTTCCCCACCTAAACATATTGATGAATTCCTTTTCCACTTAATGCAATATATTCATAAGTTCCAGGGTTTTGAGGTGATATTCTTAGGCATCATTATTTTTTTAAGTAAGAAATACATACACAGAAATAGCTGGAGTTGAAAAAGTCTTGTACCAAATGCTGCTGTCTAAAGTTGAGTATCAGTTTCTAAAAGAGTATGCCTTTTGCCTTATTTACCCAGAAACTGCCATCGATTAATGAGTTGGCCATAAACCTTCTATATCCTATCAATATTTTCAAGGGATTTTTTCATAGTTATGGGTGTTCAGAAAATCAGCCATTGGTTTTCAAGAGAAAGTCATTATAGTAAGGATCCATTTAAGCTAAGAATTATAATAAGAATTGCCTTAATAGCTGCCTTTTAGTCTGCATTCACTCTATATCGAATTTCCCAAATCATATATCTACATTTATATGGTTATTGCTATACACTTTAAAGTTGATTTTGGTATTTCTTTAAAAAGAAAATGAATCTAAGGATCCACTAAGCTGCCCTGACATGACTTTGGAAACAACCTAGCAGAATTGGTGATTTTCCTATATAGAATGCAAGTATATTTATGTACCACATGGAATATCTTTTCATCTAATAGTTTTTCTATTCATAATTTTAATTCTATTAGTATATCAATATTTCAGGTTATATACTTTTACAATTGCCATAATAAATATAGAGATAATAACTAGTATTTTCTCACTGAAGATAGAATTATTCCATTGGAGAGGAACGTGGTATCCTGACAGAGAGCTTACATGAAATCTGAGGAGAAATTTATTTCCAACAATAAAAATACCACTTCTTAAATGTTTTAAATCTTTTTAAATTGGTAGAGTCCTAGTTTAAAATACAACATTGGTATTATGGTGTAGTTTTATTGTGAATTCAATACGTCCATCTTTTTCTGTAAAACCCCATAGAGATTTTAAAGAAATTTACACAGAAGTGAAAAATAAGAGAATGGTATCACTCTTTGAAACTTAGAACTAAGAGTGACTTGGCCTTGTAGTTCTGCCAGAGAGGCTGGCTCTGCCCCCATGTATGTTTTCTGTGCTGTGGGAAATCACAGTACTTTGAATATTAACCATTTGCACTTATGTGCACAAAACAAAGAAGAAAAAATCATTCATAAGCGCATTAAAATGACTAATGCTTAATTTGTGAGATGAGATAGTTCCTCCTCTGACCTGCAATTCCTATAATGAGATTTTCCCCTAGTTAGTAACTTGACCATCTTGAGTCTCAAATATTTTTATCTGACACAATAAGGTGATGGGGGACACCAGGGACAGTCTTTTCTCTTCTTTTCTTTCTAAGTGGGTGTTCAGCTTTCACTTCAAGAATCTACTACATATATTCATTGTCTAGAAAGTCTAGATGTGAATTTCCATATTTTCTTGAAATTGTTTCCAGAAATATTTCCTTAAAGCAATTACAGCACCAAGTGAGAAAGACAGATACATTTTTAGCACCAACTCATTGTTCTCAGATCTGAGCACTAGCTCTCAGTTATTGAACTGTGGCTTAACAGGCATGATATTGTTCTTGGTCCTTGAAGTTTTAGATTCCTTGTATTCAAAGTTTTAACTGTAGTTGACAAATGTGAAAATCTGCCTTAAATTTATCTTTTTTGAACATCTGAGGTTATTCATCTTTCCCCCATTGTTCCAAAAATAGGCCAGCAGCATCTTCCAGATCTTCAGTCTGTGGGCAAACATTTCTCTCTGACAATAAGCACTAGATTTACAATCTGTTTTATTATAGACACAGGTTATTGTAAATAATTTGGACTTTACATAAGTGACCATATTATGCCTGACATAAGTCTTCTCTTGAGATTTTCGTACAGATGTTCAATTAACATAGCCTAATAAAAGTATAATCGTCCTTTTTTTCATAAAATAATTTGGCTTCAAACTTAGATCTACAAGAATATAGTCATTTTTATTGTAAGTATTAGATGCATTTATGTATGCTTAACACAGGTTGAAAAATCTGCATGGAATTAATTGAGAAATGTTGATCAGTTGCTTTTCTTTGCTTAAGGGAAACTTATATGTCCTTTAAGTTTAATGCTTTGCTTATCCATGTGTATACATGGTCACATGTATACAGGTGCTTGAGTGTAGAGGCCGATGGACAACCTTGAGTGTCATCCTCAAAAAGACCATCTTTGAGATAAGCTCTCTCATTGACCAGAAGCTCCAAAATTAGCTTAGACTGTCTGGTCAGTAAGCTCCAAAAATTCTTTCATAACCATCTTCTCAAAACTGGCCTATTAAAAACACATGAGAATGCACTTGCTACCTTTAAGTTGGAATGCAATCTAGGTCCTTGTGTTTGCAAGGCAAGCTCTTTGCTAACTAATCCACTCCACCAGCCCTGCAACGTTCTTTCTTCAACAGTATGTTTTAAACTAACACAAAAGCTGTCAATGGCTGTGGTGGACATATTTATGTCTTGATTGTGGTGAAGATTACACAAATATAGGCATATGTTCAAACTCATTGATGGTATGTGCTAAACAGTGTGTAGGATTTGTCCATGGCTTCTACCTTAATAAAATTACTAAAATAAACTGATCGGACTCTACCTTCAGGCATTTCATCATTGTGCTACCTTCTCAGCAATCATGCTTTAAAACAAATGTTTAAAGTCCAGCAATTAAATTTTGTTTAATCCTAAACTTAATGGCAGAATCAGAAAAAAAATGGACATTGTAGCAAATATTTTTATAGTGTTCTGATAGTATCCAGGAAAAAAGACTTCATTAGGATTTCTTCAGTGAGCTAAAGTTTGCTTTGTTGTTGTTTGACAATTGAAAGATGTGTTTCATACAAAACCTTCATAGTTTTGAGGTCCCTGATAACATTGTCCAATAATCTCAAGTTATATGCACTACACCATATTGTATACAGCAGCAAAACTAATATTAATTAGTGTTATTAGTATTAAAATTAATATTAGAAAAAACACAAATAGTTTTATGAGCTTACATAAAATACATATGTATATAATATATGGAAAGGTATATATAGCTTTTGTATATAACAATAACAATTAGAGAAGCTTTGTGTTTTAACGGGTAGTGGGGGTCATGGAGGAATGGGAGAGGGGTGATTACAGAAATAAAGTGCTTATCTGTAAATTTTTCAAAAACATTAAAAAGTAATCTTAAAACTTCTGGCTTTCACTTAAAATTAGATATACATTAGGATAATAAATATATAAAACAATGTTATCTGTGATATATACATGAAAAAATTCTCATCATATAAAAGAGACCAAGCAGCACCGGCCTAATAATTATAAACTTTGCCTGTAGCTTGCTAGTCTACATCCCGTAACAAGTGAGAGATCTTCACTGAGAGATCGCTGATGATGTTAATGTGGGCATGGTTTTACCGTGTGATGGCTGAGGGATGCTTCTTAGAAGTCTACGCATTCACAGAGCTATTCTCAAATGGAGTAAGCAACATACAGTCTTTTCATTTAAGCTGGGGAGCAGTACACATCACAAGCATGGCTTGAGACACAAAGTTCCAGCTAGCCACAGATAACTGGACTCTAAAATGTACAGGGAGGTATGCTTAATCCACTGAGAGGTCTGATAAAGTAGTTCTCTTCTATCCTTGCCAATGTGTCCCAGGGTATGTAGTACCTTGCATCTATGAGCCTTGATGCTAACCACATCTTCTTGTAAAAATGGATGACACAGTTAAATAGGTCTGGTTTATTAAAAATAAAATGAGGATACTAAAATTTTGGGAACATCCCCAGTTGACCATTGTCTCTGTGATCACAAATCGATGGCCCTAATTCTACCCGCTGAAAACCAACGACTTAAGATATATACACTATTGGAGTCTAAACTATTTTTCAGATTAAAATTCTTTGATGACTACTGAAAAAAATTGTAAACCACAGGCCACAGGGCAGTATGCTTATACCATGGTCCCTGGTGCTGGAACAGCTTTTAGAATATTTTAAATATCTCAGGTACATTAATCTGTAGTAAACTCAGAGACTACTTATAGTTACTTAAGAATTGTGATGATAAAAACAGTTTCCAAAATGAACTTCTCAGTAGGGATTCTGTCTAAATTGTGTATATTACTGAATGCTAATTTGGTTCAAAGGTGATAGGAGCTATAACAGACAGAACATATGTATTAAAGCAAATTATAATCTTAACGACTAAAGATAATTCTAGATTTGCTTCATTTCCCATATTGTCAGTCAATCTAATTACAACTAAGATTGCTTGCAAAGTCATGATCGTGTGTGTGTGTGTGTGTGTGTGTGTGTGTGTGTGTGTATGTGTGTATGTGTGCATGTGTGGTTTGTAAAATGATCATACTTCCTATTCCACATCTCTTTTACTTAACAACATACTACGAGAAAATTTACTTTTAAATTCTTTTCTAAGCAATCTCATTCATTAGCTCTTTTCAAGTGCTCTTTTGGACGGTTTCACAGCTTCCTTGTTAATAATTATCCCTCTTTTTTTTTTTTTCCATTCTTGAGGCTTTTATTTTGGAAAAAAAAGGCGAGGCTTCCTCTCTCAGATGAAGCTTCTACGTGTTTGTTTGTATAAGTAAAAAATGGAATATCGCCCCAACATTAAATTTAAAATTTAGTAAAGAATGTTGTTGTTAGGATTAGTTATATCATAACACCTGGGGGTGTAGTCAGAATGCCGCTTCTATTTCTAGGTTGAGATCAGTATGTGGGGAGGGCAGGGCAGCACAGTGTGAATCTGTTAATACATTTCAACATTTAGAATTTCTTTAGGAAAGCTTCATTATGTATGTATGCTTGTTTGTTTTAGTTTGAGTGTTTGTTTGCTTGCTTGCTAGCTTGTTTTTTGTTGTTGTTTGTTTTTTCTGTCTTACCACTTGTATCCCAAGTGCTATTTAATTTCTTGGTAAATTCTCATCTTTGATAATAGACTTTCAAATACTTCTTTCAAACATATTATTTAACTTCTAAAAATTTTGACACAGGCTAAAAGAGATGGCTTCGTGGGTAAAAGCATTTGCTGTGTAATCCTGGTGACTTGAGTTAGGGTCCCTAGAATGCATGTTAAAACCATGAACATGTGTGTTTATCCAACGCTCCTGAGACAAATGGAAGGAAGAAAGAAAAGAAAACTAAAAAGTTTATGAGCCAGCAGGACTGGAGGAAGCAGCTGTAATAAAGAGACCTTGACTGGGAAAGAAGGTAGAAGATGGAGACAGAAATCCATACTGTCTTCTAACTTCCATATATGCATACACACACACATGCGCGCGCGCGCACACACACACGCACACACACACATGCACACACACATATGTACATACCACATACATCATGGACACATAAGAGACCACACATATCCTATGCACATTTCACACACATTACACACATCATACACACACATTCATCATGCGCATATATCCACACAGACACATACACATACCACACACATAAACATACGCAAGCTAAATGTAAAACAAAATAAAAAGGAAACACTCTAGATTGTTGACATGTATCTTAAAGCTGCCTCCTGTGTACAATGCACAAGCTGGTGAAATTTAATTAATTTCACTTTGAAAATACCACAAAATCCTTCCAAATCCTAAGGGACATATGTCCCATAATTCTGAGATCTTAAGGAGAAAATTTATGTAACAGATGCAGCAAAAATACTCGTGTAGTGCTCTGTGTACCAGTCTAGGAGAAGTAGGTTCCTACTAGTTTAGGGATGCAGGGTGAGTTGTGTTTGCCTAGGACGCATTTTTTAAACCTTTCTATTTTTCTCCTTTCTTCTTTTTAAGTGATAATGCCTTCAGTAGAGATAATCTGTTCTCTTTTATGTCTCCTCCTTAGGCAATGCATTTTGAAGATTAATATAATATGGATAATGTGCGTGCCTGTCCTGCCTAATACAAAGTGCTGAAGATGTGATTTCAGACTTAAGAGAACTGAGAGACATTTCTCTCTAGGAGTGCTGCAGTGTTCAGTTATTAGAGGCATATTGCTGTGTGGCAGTGTGACTCCATTCTCAGCTGGCTGGTCATTGGTGCAGGCTGCAATCACACCTATCTGTGTTTGTGATTCTAGTCTGGGTTCACCCTGAGTCAGTGGTTCTGGCTGCTGTGCCTCACTGTCATCTGCATGGCCATAAGTCATTAAGACATTTCCCCTGTCATACTCTCAAAAGAAGCTATGGCTCTTTGGACCAGAGATATTTTTCCTGTCCTGATTTACCTTTCAAAACTGAATTTCTTTAAAAACTGTTATGGAAGGGGACATGTTTTAATAAACAGCTCAGATTACACTAATGGATTTAATTGCTGTTCATTTGAGACAGAAAAAACCTTGTGCTTATTCAGAAAATACCTTCTCAAGAGTACAGTTGGAGATTTATTTCATGCCATAGATTAAATTATTGCTTGCTTACCTCCCTTACTTGAAATGCATAATTAATATCTCCAAGCAAGTTCAGATTCATAGTTACATTTTCTTCTTTACTTAATTTTCAAAACCACCTTAAGTTATTGGAGCACCAATATTTCTACACTACAAACCATAAATCAAGTTAATGTTGGACTCTGGGAGCCCTAGCTCCATGTTTAGTTCTAAAGCTTGGTAAACTATAGTTATGTAGGATCATTAGAGGCTGTCGTTTTATAATAAACAACTTCAAAGAGTCATGAAACATTTTGAAAGAACAGTCACAGTTCAAGAATTAAAGAGATCACAATGAATGATGAAAAGATTATAAAGAGTCCAGAAGCTTCATGTCTTCTGCTTTTATTACTGGGTGGTGTAATTTGGCCCTTTTCAGTAGAAATCTAAGACCAGAATTTCATCAGAATAGTCTGTCTTAGAAACATCACCCTGAAGATCTATTCATTTAAAGGTATTTAAAAATATTTCTGTCTATTTAGGAGGAAGAAAAGTAATATTATTATACTTCTCTCTGAATTACAAGGCAATCCCAGAATCAGGAGTAATATATGTCTCCTCAGGCGTGTTCATGTGGGGGATGGAGGATCCTTTTATTAGCACAGCCATCTAGATGACACTTCACATCATTAAAATAAAAATGAATAATAAAAACAATTACATATATAAAATTGCCTTTTAAAGGTAATTCTAAGATTTTTTTTATTCAATACACTTAAAAATAGTAAAGCAAAACAAAAATGCAAGTAAACGGAAATGTAATTTTGACAAATAGAACTTATGTCAAGCTGTAATAATAGGTAGTTATGTTAGGCTTGCGTTTCTGAGGGAGCAGGGCAGGACATAGGCACAAATTTTGGCTCCTGAGTCCAAGGCACATTGACCCTTGGCTCAACTACTTAACTGTTATGTTACAACAGGCAACTTAGTTAACCTTCCTCAGCCTCAATTTCCTCAGTGTCTGAACAGAAATAATAATGAGGTTAATAAGTCTCACTTCTTATTATCTCTAGGAATTATCTAGAAGTAATGTATGTTTGTAATAAAAATAATTCTATTGGGATTAAACAAAAGGATCCACTTATTTCACTGTCTGTGACTGTTGGTAGAGGGCAAATCCTGACTGTTTGGTGTGCTGAACTAAACCTCTATTAATATACTAATATGTTTACAAAACAGGAAAGGTAGCTCCATCATGTAGAACATTCATGATCAATAGAATATAATGATAACTGAAATAGGAGTACTTGTATTTCATACAGAGGCATGCAGGAGACGCATTTCTAACATGGGTTAGATCAACAGATGCTATAAGATATCACACTGAGTATCATCTATAAGAAAATTCAGGAAAGACTCCCGTGTCCCTTACAGGTTTGCAAAATTTACTAAATAAATATATGAGACATGGAGAGAGTTTTAATTTCAGATAAGTTGTAATTTGGGTTACTATAAATATGCCCCAATAATTCACGATAGTTATATATTACAAGATATATACTTGTTTTAAATATAGCTATGAATTAAACTTGGCAGCAGAGAATATAAACCCTTATCAAATAATTTTGACAACAAAATAGTTCCAGACAACACAGCTCTACCTCCTTGGGTCCCTACTTTTTGAGGAACAGTCACAGAGGTCTTGCTTAAATCTTTTGAAAAATTTTAGATTATTTTTCTAGATTTTTCCACTCTGAAATGTTCTTGTACATTCATTTTATTTCAGAAAGAGAGATAGAGAGCAAAATAGAGATAGAGAGACAGAGACAGAGAGACATACAGAGAGACAAAGACACAGAGATAGACACACACGGGGAGAGAGAGGGGGGAAGATGGGGGGGGGGTTGGCATATAAGTTTGTTTGACCAGTGAGGTCAGAAGTATCAGATATCCCTGACAATGATAACAGAGGTACTTAAGACTTACCAAGTAGATTCTGGGAACGTAACCCAAACCATCTGCATTACAGCCTCTTAACTGTGCTAGCTCTACAACAGGAGATTCTGTGTTTCCAATATCTAGTGAGAATTTATACCCCCCACTTCATGTCTATACATGTCAGCCCTCCAATTTCAACTCCCCTTCTGTCATGCTGCACAAGCCCATTCTTATCGCTTCTAAAACAATAGTATTGATTTCTGTTGGAGATTTAACTCACATAGTAATTATAAGTTATTTAATGGAGTTACTGGCTCTGTAGCAATCCCCCCTGCTATTTAAGCTTTGTGACTCTTTGATTGATAATCCGAGCCACAGTCTTCAGCAAATAAGGTTGACAATGCTCACTGCTCCAATCACACACATCAGGTAGCCAACAATCTCAGGAACTCCAACTTTGGAGCAATGGAAGTCCTTTTCTGATTTTCCTTGACACTTGCCTCCCCAGCCCCCATACTCAAACACACATATAAAATATTTTTAAATAATACATAAAATATGAAATGGCAATTCATAGCAAAGGGAAGATGCTCAGATTTGGAACTGAAAGTATGCTACTAGATATCTCCACAGTCTAACTGAAAGCCTCCCATATAATTCTGAATTTGTGCCTCAGATGTCCTAGATAGAGGAATGGAAAAGCAAAGGCGTAAGACTCTCCTGAGGTGAGAGGCTATACATAACATAATTCCAGTCAAAGGTGCTTGCTTCTAAACAGAAGTGACCTTAAGGAGAGTATCTTTTTCTGGTGAAACATATTCCTGCAGTTTCCGAAGACCTAGGAAACATTTTCTATTCTTTTAAATTGAGAACAACAAAGCTTCCTACAAATATTTTTTTCTGAAGATATAGAAAATGAAAAGTGTTTATGCATTTTCTGAATCTAGTAAACATGTAATGTATCAAGAAGAATGAAACGGCAATTATGCTGAGGAGCAAATCCAGTGGCCGTCACAATAGAAAGGGGAATTCTTGTACTTCTTCTGATACAGTCTCCAAAAAAGTTGAAGCTCCAAAAGGATCTGGCACCAGATATCTGATCTGAGAAGGACAGGTAAGTCTATGCCATAGCATTGGTCTATAAGGTCACAGCTTACATCTGAGCCTTCAAAAGCTTGAAAAATTTCTAATTCAAAATGGGGTCAGTTTCCATCACTTGGGAGCTAATAAAAATAAAAGATTTTGAACCCAACTCTCACCCTACTGGACAAAAAAAAAAAATTACTCTTAGGTACTTACATTGAAGACAATGCTATATGAAGTGATATAGATGGCAGAGTGATAGATTGTCCAACAGCATCAACATTACAGAATAACTTGTAAGAAATATAAATACATGTCCCTACCCAAATCAACAGAATCAGAAACCCTCAGCCTAACAATTACCATGTGCAATATTGATATTCACTGAAACTGCCTACATGCAGGAAACACATTGTTAGCTCCTTGATGAAAACATCAGGGTTCTGTGGAAGCCTGGCAACTTTAAAGTGAAACCAAAATTGAGATCAAATTACAACAGATATTGTTACACACACACACACACACACACACACACACATACACACACACACACACATCATTTGCTTTAAGAAATTTTCTAAACGGCAACAGTCAAAATTAATCATCAAATATGGATCAAATAGATGTAATGTATCTTTTTTTTTACAGCAGTCATGGTGACATACTGTTTTCTCAAAGACACTAAAAATTAGTTTGTTCCATATTTAGTATTCATGTTGCATGATTAATTTCTTTTATGTAGAAGTGGGAAATGCTATCATCCTTGTATTTGAGAGGCTTGTTTTGACCTGTAGTGTAATTGATTCCTTTAAAAAAAGCTATGCATTTTATAAATGAGTCCTACTGAGTTTAAAGAATGGTGCACATGAGTCCGAAATTACCTGTGGTAGTTTCTACCACACCAATAGTTTTATTCATTGTTTTAAAGGCATACAAACAGACAAACAAAGATCCTTTATTCTTTTTTAAAATAAATAAACTTCCAATGAAAGATATATCTGGTTAGCCAGCTCTGTGCTACTAATCTTCTTGATATTTTTTTTAATCAGAAAGTCATGCAAATGCCTTTGATAAGAGCACAGGGCAGGAGGGACGGAAGCAGAGAGAGACCATCTATAACCAAAGCTTTTGTTTACACTTCTTCTGCTGTCTGACTGCTCCGAAAATAAGAAACAAATAGCTAACCATTGTTGTTTCCTTATAATAGGAGAAGCAAAGATAAAGCTAATGAACACTGCAACGGACTTGTTCTAAACCAGGCTTTCTAAGGTCCTGACGAAGGAAGGAACAACCTTTGCTTCCAGCTCCCATCCTTGTCTTTGACTTGGGCTCTTGGCAGGTGTGATAGATAGCAGGAGTGTAAAGTGCTTTTTGGAACACCGCTTGTCAGAGAGCGATGTCATATTACCAATATGAATCCTGCCAAGGAGAATTGGCTGCACAGACCTCGTACTTTGGGGTTCACATTTCATTTTGGATTGCTCCTGTGTTTGTTTAAGGCTATTGCCACCTCACTGGTTTACATCTCATTGAGGCCACTGTAATTCAGATGATAGCAACCTGGTACCAGCCAGCACTTAATGAGAAGGTATAACTTTTAAAACTGAGAATAAGAGACTCCCAACCACAAACTAGGCGTGCTTAAAAGCTATAATGAAGCAGAAACCACAAGGGAATATCAGAAAGTACGGGTTTGGTTCAAATCCGAACTTTTATTGGGCCCTCGCTATATAAAAAATACTACACTGAGTTATTCAGTTTTCTGCTCTCAATGTTAGAAGGGAATTTGGTCTAGCAACAGAATTAGCAATTATTGGAATTGAGCAAGAAAAAGAACATCAAATTCTGGCCTCAGCAGAATGAGAGGGGGAGACAGATACACTCACACAAATTGGCACTAACACGAGCCTCTTAAGATTCAGGGGCCAAAGCATGAAGAAGGTTGGCAAAGAGACGACTACATTCCATGCCAAATGACCAGCTTCAAAGACTAAGATTTTGATGCCCTTCAGAAAGCGAGTATGTCAGGAAGCTAGACTGTCTGCTCTACATTCTTAGCACCAGCTTCTGGAACCTCCAGCTAGAGGTTTCTTACATATGATTGAGGCTTTGCCCTCTCCACACATTCTGAATCTTAGCTGAAGATATAGTCTCCAAAATAACAAGTGAAAATTGGTTACCTCTGCTTGCAAGAGATATGGAGACAGACTGGATTAATATGCTTACTGGGGATTATACAATATGAAATGTCACCAAAAGAAAAATATCCCTTTTAGGACCAAAAGGAGAATATTCCTTTAAGGACTACAAGTTACTATGCTTATGTATTTAAGAATATATGCTTATATTCTTTTAAAAAATTTTGTAATTATATTTATGTACAGAAAACTTAGTGTACAATTAACGCAATTTAGTGGCAAGTTCTTTATTTAGCCTTTGCTTTTTCCGAGCTTGGCAATACGAGCCACAGACTTAGGACCCAAGGATGTTGCCTCCCTATTGGCAACGGATCTCCTCATATTTGTCATTATAATTGGTCCTAGTAGTTTCCACCAGCTTAGCCAGAGCACCCTTGTCTTCCGACTTAACCTGTGTGAAGGCAACAGTGGTGCATGTCTTCCTGTGGACCAGGCAGCCCATCCTGGCCTTTCCCTTGATGAAAGATAGGGTACCCCCATCTTTCAATACAGGGCAGGCAGGAAAACCACCAGTTCAATGGGGTCTACATCATGGGCAATCACACCAGCTGAAGCTTCTCGTTCTCCACCAAGTTGGTAACTGTATTGACTCCTGCTCGGAGGATGGGTAGTCTCTTAGTTGGGACGTCCCCTTTGCCAGCAGCTTTCTTCTCAGTACGTGCCAGTAGCCTTTGCTTCTTCTCTTGCTTTGTCTCTGGCCTGTACTTGTGGGCAAGCTTAAGCAGCTGAGTAGCTGTTTGCCTGTCCAGGGCCTGGGTGAACTGGTTAACGGCAGGAGGTACTTTGAGCCGCTTATAGAGGATGGCTCTTTGTCGCTGCAGCCTGATATAGCGATGCCATTTGACAAAGTGTGTTAGATCATTTTTGGGCTGGATGTCCTGCCCAAGGCCTAAGTTCCTGGGCCTTTTCTCAAACAAAGGATTGACCACCTTTTTGGCCTCCTGTTTCTTGATGACGGTGGGGCCCGGGGCCACCTTCTCCTCCTTGGCCTTCTTTCCTTTGGGCTTCTTGCTCAGCTGGTGGAGAGCTACATAACATATTCTTAAGGTCAGTATGTCACCGCATAAATGAAGTCATCTGAAAACATTTTGCGAAGTAATGTTGATGAGATGTTCATAAGACACTGATATTTGCGAGACTTGCGGGAGAACTCCAATTTGTGACATTAGGGACAACGTCTTTACAACAGACAGGGAACTTTTGCTATTTTGCAAGTTTCTTTTATGAGGTTCCTCTCTCTTCTTAGAAGAGAAATAGATTCTGACTTTTAGACTTCAGAATAGGCTTCCAAATGTCATTTTTGCTTTGACTGGGGCTAAGCGAACGCCGCACTCGTGAAAAGGCCGAGCAGGTTTGATCTTGGTTATTTTCCAGCTTGGAAATATCAGTGCCTGCTGGGCAGAGGGAGACGCTTTAGGAGGGAGACGCTTCCCTGCCTCTCTTTAGGTGAATCTTTGTCTTGGTGTTCTCAGTGATTCAATGGCACCTGTTGCAGGCTGGTGGTCTTGCTTATCAGGGTCTTCACAAACATCGAAGAGGGAACACCAGGTCTCCTAGATGTCAGACAAGGTAGAGCTATCTTCTAGCTGTTGACTGGCAAAAAAAAAAAAAAAAAAAAAAAAAAGCCTCTGTGGATGAGGAGGCATGTCTTCCTCATCCTGAAGCTTTGACTTGACATCCTGAGTGATGTCCCTAGGCTCTAATATGCTAGCTTATTGGACTGTTTCCACAGCCCTTCTTCTGCTCTTACGTTTTTTTAGAGTCTTGACTGTGGGTCTCAGGAAGGCAAAAGCTACAATCAATGGCTTCACTCTCCAAGTTTTACTTCTGACTTCTAGATACAAATTTCTAGATGTTGGAGTTGCCCAAGGAAGGGTAAACAACTACTTTAGTCAAGCACTTGCAGTTCCTCAGGCAGATGTTTGGATGAATTTGTAAACCCATGTCCCCAGGGGCCAAGTTTCTCCACAGTTCCGTCAACAAAGTGTAAAAGTTAAGAATTTAAATTCTTGCCACTACGAAAGGCCGAACCTTTTCTCTTAAAGTACTCTACATTTGTCTTTATTCTTATTCAAGCCGAGAATCCACACATACCCTTACAAGTCATTAGTAATTAATTTTTTGGGCAACATGTTGCTTTCCCTTTGTCAAAGGTTTTCCTCATTCGCATCACATAAGATATTTTGCATGTGTATACTTTGAACTGAACTTACTTTCACAAAAAAATAGTAACATTTTTACCCATGTGTTGTTAAAA
>JADRCC010567251.1:0-10932 GCA_019843855.1 Hylomyscus alleni
AGCTTAAAAATCTGGACTTAGGGGAACCAAGAGCAGGGGGTCACCCAGCAAACTGCAAGTACGAGATGAAGAAATCCCTGTGAGGAGGCGTTCTCAATCTGCGCCAAGAATGAGTCACGACCAGGAGCTAAGCTCTGGAGCTTCGCATTTCGTAACACACTCGATTTCAAACTTATTTCATTTTTAGTTCAATGTTTGGGGGGATCATTTGAAATGGAGTCCATCTCCAATTTGATACTAAAAGTTAATGAGAAAATTGGTTCTCAGACTTGGTAATCAACTCTGGGAGAATGTACCCCAGACTGCCGAAACTCATGCACCTGAAGAATTCTGGTATCTAATTTTGCATTATTATCTATTTTTCCCTACTTTTTGCATACCTTGGAGTTTTTCTTACGAGATGTTACTCCAACCCTACCCCCTTAACTTTGAGAATACGAGTCAGTTTGTGTGCTCACTCTGCATATTTATATCTAAATCCTCGATTCACTAAAAAAAAAAAAATGTGAATTTTATCAGCTGTCAGAGGGAATTTACCACAGGATGGTGACAGGGGGAGAAAATGAAATATATTCCAGGGAAACTTAAGCTAGTTCCCATCTGGCTAAACGTCAAGCTTAAAATAAATGCAATTTTCTTTTTTCTAACTCATCCTACTAGACATGGAAGATATTCTTGTAGGGGTTGAAGAAACAGCACCCGGGGGAGGTGAAAACAAGGAGACTGGAATTTTGTCACTTTGCATCCTCCGGCCATCCTGCCCTGGCACATCTCAGGGTACATAGCCGGCACTATTAAAGTTATATCACCCGCAGCTTTCACCAGCCTTCCCATGCTGCATGGCTGTGGCAAAAAAGACCATGCTGGGCTGAGAAAATGCCATGTGAAGACACTCTTCATGTGCGGTAGAGGACTATCACCTAAAACAGGATTTGTCGGACTGGTCAGTTTATTTTTTAAAAATTACACTTCTAAATTTCTACTTAAATCTATAGTCTCTGAGTATGTGTTGTACTCAAGAGTTTTTGTGGGTTAATTTGAGACAGTACCTATATATTAGATGCAAACACCAAATAAGGGGCTTACCAGTCTTTCCCTCTCCCGAGTCCCTGTACTTCTCTCTGACTGCTGTGGTCTTCTCCCATTGTTTCTTACCTCTGCGTGGCCATGGCTAGTTCTAGGGAATGGCCATTGATGGTAGCATTGTGCTCTGTGGTCAGGGGGAGGTTGGGCACTGTGTGGAAGAAACTACAGTAGGGAAATCCAGGTGTGGGAGCATCTATACATGCAATGGTTTCTCTACTGTGCACTCCTTTCTACACAGTTCTCAGGACAGGGCACACTCGCAGTAGAGACGAGATGCAGAGTCTTAGAAAGCAGAATTGATGAGGTTAGACTCAATGTCGCTGTGATCTCTGGGCCAAGAACTACTAGTTAGATGAGGAATGTGTTTACATTGTCCAGGGAGACATTTCGGGGAAAGCAAACTTGGAAACCCAGTAGTGAGGCCTGGTGTAATTCTGGTACACATTTCCGAAAAGAAACAAAAATGCACCCTGAAAAGTGGCAAATCTTACTGTACTGAAGTGTACTTGAAAAAAGTGCCATTAAAGGGGAGGAGACTAAATCAAACCTAAGGCCCCCTGGGTAGCAAGCCAGTGCTTCACAAACTCAGGGGCTTGAATGCTTCATTGTCAAGAATGAAAGAAGCAGACAGACAAGACTTCTCATGCCAATAAGATGGAGACTGACATACAATAGTGAGCAAACCCTTCAGTCTCAACACACACCTTCACTCCTACACACACACACGCACACATACACACACGCACACACGCACACACGTGCGTGCGCGCACATGCACACACACACGCACGCACACACATATACACACACGCACACACACATACACGCACGCGCACACATGCACACATGTGCATGCACACACACCTTCACTCCTACACACACACACACACACACACACACACACACGTGCGCGCACACATATACATACACGCACATATACATACACGCACACACATGCACACACACACACATATACACACATGCACACACATGCACACACACACACACACACCTTGGGCTATTCTTCACCATACTCCCAATATTAGAAAAAAATGCATACTTCTCCAAAGTTTGCTTCTATGTCTAAGAAAAAAAAAACTACTAGCAAGAAAAGAAATTACTTCATGTGTTTTAGAGACTTGGATGAGAAGACTCAAAACCAAAATCAGTTCTACATACTTTGTGAGTAAGCCCCCCAGATGCGCACAGTTAGTCTACGGACCATCCCAATTTAGTTGGCTCCAATTTTTGAATAAATTAATCAAGCAAAGAGGACAATTAAAGTCAGTTCCATTGTCTTGTCTTCTGGGTAACTTAAACAGCAAGCAAATTAACACTAAAACAGAGTTACTGCATCACACCATCTCTACTTGCACTGGCTAAAATGATCATCTTCTAGACTTTTTCTTTCCTCCACACAGAGCAAACAAAATTCCTTAAAGGTAAGCTTTGTGTTCAGGTCCTATACTCCTCTAGAATATTATTCAGCCATTAAAAGTAAAATCTTTATTAACAGTATCACACGCACACACCGCCAAGAGGGGAAGTGCCACATGTCTCAAGACGCACAGCAGAGACTTTGCACAAAAGACAGGAGCCAAGCAGCCATAAAGTTCAGCTGGCCTGCCCATCTGACTGAGTTCTGACTCAGTTGACTTTTCCTCTTCAGTCTCCAATGGATGTGGATGATAACCTAAGCATGACTTCTCTGCAACTTTGGACTTGCTTGCTCTTTTTCTTTTTCTAACTTTTACTGATTCCACCCCAGGCCCACTCATCACCTCGGCTCCTCATATCCACCCTTCATTCATGAAAACTCCCTCTCCAAAATCACACACACACACACACACACACACACACACACACGCACACAGCCTAGAAAAGCGTCTCATCAGGAAAGCTGCAGTACATCACCGTGGGACACACAGCATATCCCTCCATCCACACATCTTCACTTGCAAATGCTCACTGCAGTGAGTCATTGGTGTGGTTTGAGGACTCTGGCTTCTGTGATGCCATCAGTATCGGATCTCCACTATCCCTCCTGGTTATCCTGTCTTTGCCTTGTGTCAAGGACGTCCTGTAGCTTTAGGTAGGTAGAACTGTCTCTTTCACAGGCACCAACCTAACTGTTTACAAATGGTATAGATTTGGGGGTGGGCCAACTCAGAGCCCTCGATCTGCGCCTACGGGGTAGCTGCACTACTAGGGTGAGCTCTCAAGCACAGCTCCATTCAGGTAAGCTACCGAATGCCACCATCAACAGGAGGCAGGGTCAACTCTCTTGTTCTCATACCCTTAGAGCTGGCTTGTTCACTCCTTCCCTATTGTGGCCAGCTTCACTCTGTTGCCCAAACCACTCTCCTGAGTGGTTCTGACATTGAGGCGGCAGGGCTAGCTCTCTTGCTCTCTTGCCCTTTGAGTCAGCTCTCTAGACTACCCACCTGCGGGTGGCAGGAGTGAGGAGGGGAAAGAGAATCATCCCCCCCCCGACCCTCACCAATGCCCTTACACCTATGCCACATCAGGGTAGAGAGGTGATGGGGCCAGCTCTCCTGCACACTTGCCCTCAGGGCAGCTCATTCACACTCCCTCCACGGGATCCTGCATTACTGTGCTGTCCAGGCCAGGTGCAGGGCCTGCTCTTTCTAGTGTTGCAACCCTCTTGTTTTTTCCAAAGGCCCCTCCCTGCCATGTAGCTGATGCCCATGCCAGCTTGATGCAAAGGGTGGGATTTTTTTTTTCCTTCTCTCTATCACTCTCTCCCTCTGAGCAGAGACTAATAGCTTTCCTGCTCCGGAAGGTGTCCCCACGGCTTGATTATAAGTATCCCAGAGCTTCCATTTGAGTCTATCCTTAACCTGTTTTACTAAGGAGAATAGGGACCACAAGAAAGGACCCGGATTTTTTCACATATCAGTTACAGGCAGCAAGAAGGCTCCGGATGCTACAGTCCGGACCTCCTGTCTCCCAACATTGTTACTTACAGTAAACAGGAATGATCTCTTACAGCTTGAGCTCTTAGGAGAGTTCCAATCAACACAGTATCTCAGTTTTAATGTTTCAGAACACTCTAAAATATTTAAGTAAGATTGATTGCCTGCAAGTGTTCCAAACAGGAATCCCACATCAGATTATTTTAAAGAAGCAACCTTCCTAGCTCCTATATCGATAACATGTTACTTATTAATTGGAGCCTGGGATGAGGCAGTGCTGCTGAATTTTCTTCTTTGTAAAATGTAAGACATATACCAGTGTGATGCAGTTGGAATAGAACCAACCATTTTAATGTAAAAGCTATCCAGTACATGCATAAAAGTGTCTCTCTCATAAAGTGCAATGGTGTATTCTTTGCGGTATGAACTCGGGATTGATAGAAGAGGTTCTATATGCTGCTGCACGTTTTATGACTACACTTGATATGGTGAAATAGATACTGCCTCCCATCTCCTGATACAGGCAGGATGCTTTTGAGACTATAGTGGCGTAGTAGATCTCTTAAGGGTAGACATATCTATTGAGTAGCAAGTTCAATTCTAGAAATCTATTCCAAGTAAAGGATGAAAAAGGAATTCATTCTGAATTCATTCTGAATTCATTCTGGTGGTAAATCTAAGAGGTTTCTATAATAGGATTTAACCTCAAAATCTTTTTGTAACAGAAAAGCATACTTTGTTAAGGGTAAATTATGATATATCTATACACTGGAATGCTGTCTGCTTATCACGGCCATTTTCCTGAAGGAAAGTTACTGATATAATAATTCTGAATAAAGGAGAGGTAATTCTGAACTACAGAGGGAGTGTAGTCCCATTTTCACATATGCATGCAGATGTAAATGTCTGTATAGAGAAAGATCTATGTAGATACAAATATACAGAGCATTGGCCAGAAGGGAACCCATCACCATTCCTACTCCATGTCTTCACGGTGGTGTGGCAGATGTTCAGTCCAAGTGCAGTGACCTCAGTGAAGGTGTCTGAAGGTTTGTGGCAGGAGAGAGCATGAGCCTGGGCCACAGAGACTGGACGATATTAGATTATACACAGCTTGGAAGAAGAAGGGTCAAGGCAGACGTGCAGTGATCTGACTTGCTGAGATCTGCAAATGGGAGCCAGCTAAACGAAGCATGAACTCATTTTGTTCTTGGGTTAGCTTTTTTAAAAAGTTGCCTTAGAAAGTTAAATTGGAAAAGCAAATAGAGAGCAGGTTACAGAGCCACCCAAGCCCATGGCCATAGGGGGCTCTCCACAAACCTGCCTGAGCAGGAAGGAAAGCCTGTGTAACTATTTCCCTATAGCTGAGGACCTCAAAATTGCTTTCTCATGCCCCACTTACTTCATCCCCTTGACTGTGTGTGAAACAGTTCAGAAGAGAATGGATATTTATCACCTAATGAGCCATTTCTGCCTGGGTTTACAAAGGGACTTTTAAGCCATGCCTTTTCATTTTGAAATATATGAAACAATACTCTCTTTCATATAAAATAGTGAAAATGAGAAACACAATGGCTGTTTTAAAGTCTAGTTCCTGGAGGATGACTCTGTAGGTTAAAGGATGGGCACTGCCCCATTATTTAAACATACATCTTGTGCCTCCCTCCAGAGTACACATGGGAGACATCACATGAACGGAGCAAGTTTCCTAATGAAAATGTTATTTCCAAAGGGAACTACCTTAGGAATCAAGGCTGTCATTTAGAGACTCATAAGCAGGTGGCTGTGATGAGAACTAGCCTCACTGGACTACAGTGTAGAAGGTAACCCATTCCCAAGGCTTAACGGTGAGGGGAACAACATGCCTTGACCAGAAAACCAGGACCCATCCATTATAGTGGGAGCAGACAATGCCCTACTGAGTAACTAATTTCAAGGTGAATTGCTTGTGATGGGCAGGGGTTGAGGGAACTTCTAAAACTTTTCAGCTGTGACCTACAGAACAAAACATTCTGCAGACATCTTAGTAGACAGGCACACGAATTTAAACCTGACGTAAAGAAACACTTACCTTGGCTACTTGTACACACAAACAATTGTTTTACTTCATCTTTTAAAAACGCTATTCAGAACTCACTAAAGTGATTTCCTTTATCTAGCACCTCACCCCTTGAGTCTTCCAAAGAGCAATCCACCTGACGGCCTCTTTCCAGCTACTGTTTTTTTCTTCTTTCTTGAGATAAAATGCCCCAAAGCACATCTCATGAACAATTTAAAGTCAGAAAACGAAGGATTCAAGGCCGTGACTCAAGAGGAATATTCAAAAATGATGGAAAGTATGCTATTATCTAAGTTTAGATTCAGACAATCTGTGGAACAGGATATGCTAAAATGAAAAAGTCCAACAAAGGGCCCCTTCTCACCTCACAGCTACGGAGACAACCAGCAGCGTGCTGATGGAGGAGCAAATGTAGTCACTAGGGAGTTAGATTTAGGGTGACATTGAGGTGCGTGTGTTTGTGTGTATGCATGTGTGTGTGCGCGCGCATGTGTGTGCACGCACACATAGGCTTCACCACTTCAAAATCCCACCTTCTATCTAGCTTTGAATCTATTTCTTCCTCAGATGTAGGAACAGCAAAGAAACTTGAGCCCCAGTCTCATGCGGAAAGAACAAAGACCCAAATCCCACTGATTAGAATCACCATCATGATCACCAGCACCGCCACCTCCACCGTCACCACTGTCATCACTGTCACTATCAGCATCACCCCTAGAAGCAGCAACAGCAGAGCTGTCCCCGACTGCTGGCGCCTGACTTCACCTGATTGCTAGTGGCAATCCTGAGGCTGGCCTGTCCCCAACAAACATTCACCCAGCGTGTGTTAGGGCAAACTCTTAGCCAGCCGGATTACTTAACGTTGCTTCCACTGGGATGCAGCACGAATCAGAGTCTGCTGCGCGCACTCTGTACATCTGATGCTGCCTTCTATTATTTTCTCTGATTGGGATGTTCTATTAACTATCAACAGCTTCAACCCTGGTCTACACAGACAAGGATTCTCCTGTCTAACATAACCGTCTTTCATATGCTTCAAAGGCACCCACTAACTTCCCTCCATTCGGCTGTTCACATATACTGTATGGATGCACAACCTTAAACTAAAATCAAAATATGATGCTTTGAGATAGATGAAACTGCAGGGGAAAAGTCTTCAAAGAAAGGGAAGGACAGACTCAATTTCAACCTGGGGTGAGGCCTCTCTCTAGGCTGAAGGACAGGAGTCAAGCCTAGTAAGAGAGTGCTGTTGGAGAGCAAAGCTCAGGTGTGGGTCTGAATTGGGAAAGCAAAAGAAAAGTAAGAAGCACGTTCTAAACTGAAGAGGAAGAGGGAGGAAAATCATCCCGAGATCTCTGAAGTGTGGAATGAGAAAAGCAATCGTGGACTTTATCCCCAGAAGAAGCAGGCGCCCACAGGGGGCTCGGACTAGATCTTGGAAGAAAAGTCGCGTGTAGGACAAAGCAGGGACAGAGCAGAGGAGGCACAGGAAGAGGTGTGACAGTGACCATGGGAGCTAGGGTAACTGCGGTGATACTGCAGAGCAACCAGGAGACTCATGACCACCGAGACGCTCCGGGGCCAGTCAGCATGTGAAGCCGTGAAGGAAACTGACTGGTTTTAGGGCCTGTCACTTCTTCCATCGATGGCGTACAGAGATCAGCAACAGCAGCAGACTGTAGACGAGCCGAAATTAGTGAGCTTTTACTTTTTGAAAACATTCTTTTTAAATGTCAAGAGCCAAGTCTTTCATTATAGCCAACTGCTCTGAGGAGAAGCAAAGAACGAGACTCCTCTCTTTAACTGGACCGGAATCGTGAGCACCCTCAGATTCAGTTTAGTTATTTTCCTTTTTCCTTTTTTCTTCTTTTTGGTTTTTCGAGACAGGGTTTCTCTGGATAGCCCTGGCTATCCTAGAACTCACTCTGTAGAGCAGGCAGGCCTTGATCTCAGAAATCCACCTGCCTCTGCCTCCCAAGTGCTGGGATTAAAGGCATGCGCTACCACTGCCTGGCCTCTCTTTTACTTTTTATATCATGAGTAGTAATTATTCTTATGATAGAAGGCCCTGTCTAATTAAAGTCTATAACCATTGAAGAAATCCCTTAAAATAGTTTAATGTTAATTATTTTTAAGTCAAAAGGAAAACAATAATAATACATATATAATAATGAACTCAGCCAGGGATATATTCTATATAACAGGACAGTTATAAAACATAGAGCTCAACATCACATAGCGAAAAAGTCTCACACATAACACATACAAATCATCTAGCACCCACCACAGTCATGGCATGGCTACAGCCAGATGTGCATACAGGTCTCCACCGTGTACGCAGCTGACAATCTCTGCGGTGTCTACGAGCGACTCACCTGTCATCTCAGTATCTGACCGCAAATGATCTCCATCTCAGGTTCACTATCAATAAGAACACTTTCCCCACCCACCATTCATCAGTGCTTGAAACCCTGGGTCAAAGTTGTGTCTCGATGCAGAGGCCTGGCCGTCAGAGGAGCAACCCTGCTGAGTTTCTAGAAATAAACTGTGCCAAACTGTAGCAGAGCTTTAAACTACCAGGACATTTAACATGGCTCTGTCTTCTGTGAATTAGTCTTCAGTAAATAACTAGGTGAAAATATGAGGATATTCATTCACCATAGTGCTATTTCTCACGAAAAATGGAAACATCTCTAAATATGCTGCCAAAAGCAGCCTAGCAAATTAATTACAGTAGATCCAGCCGTGAAATAATGATATCATTATATCTCTGTTGTTGTGGAAACAAACAGAGGCACAATATATTAAATATAAAGAATGTAGTATAAAAATAGTACAGTTTAATACCAAAAAAAAAAAATGTTTGGAAAGAAACATGATTTTTATCTTGGTGGCAGAATAATGGATGGTTATTAGTTTTGCTTCTTTGCATTTTAGGATTTTTCAGAAATGAGCGTAAGTTAGTCTGAAATTTTAAAAAAGATGCCGAGAGTATATACTGTCTGGCTCAGGATACAGCACAGACATTTCTCTGTGAAGATCAGCGAAAATAAGTGCAAAGATAAAGATGCGCGTGACTAGCGATGTGGGCATGGCTGTGCTTGCCTCCAAACCTAGCACTTGAGAAGGTGAAGCTACATTTGGGGCTAACTTCCGTCTCCTTTTTGTGGAGATGCCGTCTCGAGTCAACAAGACGCAGTGGCTCGTGGCATCCCGTCCTTTCACAGGTAACCCAAATACAAATACAGAAGGTGTTCTTACGCAGAATGACCTGACACCATCCGAATGGGATCTGACCTTGGTTCCTATAAGTTTTAGAAAAGATGCCCGTAGGCCACCCAGGCTGATTCCCCACCCACTCCCCGCCAAAAGCTTCCAAAGCCCACCAACCACGTGTCTTAGGTGGGACAGAACCTGCGGGAAATGAACTCAGCAGAAGGGAACGAAGGGTGCTCTTAAGTTGAGGGTAAACACTTAGCCTGAGCAAAGCTCTGGGTTCAGTCTCAGCACAACACACAAAAAAGGGGGTGCAGGGGATGAAATTGTGAATTGAAGGCTTAACTACTCTCAAATGACTCTTGCTGGCAGTCATTAATAGTTGAAATGGAAATGCGTCACATCATGCCTTGCCCCCAGTCGTTGGCCAACTATATTACATCATGGTAGGAAATTCTACACTGTGGAAGTTTTATGAATAAAATTATTAAGAAATTATATGAAATTACATTCAGGCTATGTGAATAGTACGTATGTGTATATAACGTGAATGAATTTCATATTTACCCTTGGGTTCCATCGCTAAGGTATTTCATTATTTACTTATAGATATATAAGTATTTCAAGATCTAAAAATACCCTAAATCTGAAACCCTTCTGGTCCAAATACTTCAAAAAAGCTATGTTGAGCTTCTATTTTAAAGAAGGAAAATTTTCAGAGTGAGAAAGCCACAATTTTATTTAAAACTCTGTGCAAATAGGCCTGAAACCTGCCTGGGAAGAAGCCCTCTGGTCCATACTGCCTGGTCTCTACATCTAATGCATAGCCCTTCTATCAAAGTACTTCCTTTATTCTCTTGCAAACAGCCTGGTAGCCAACTTAGGCAAGAATAATTCTTTAGAGCCGACGGTGGTACAGATGGGGTTGCAGCTCATGGGTAGAGAGCACTTGTCCAGCTTGCATGCTGTCCCAGGTCCAATGTCCAACACTGTAACCACCAACCAACCAACGAATAAATCAAAACTCTTTTATGGTTTAAATATAAGGCACCCTATAAGTTAGTGTGTTGACCACTTAGTCTCCAGATCATGTTTCTATTTTCAAGAGGCTCTGGCACCAAAGAGTTCCTGGTTGGAGGCAGCGAGGCTCCATCTTAGAAGGGTGCTTCTTGCCCTGCACCCTTGCATTCTGTTTCCTGTCTAGAGGGAAAAAAAAAAAAACCATCCCGTGCCAGGCCACTACAGCAGCTATGCTCAGAGCCATGCATCTAGAGAATGACTCTCGGGAACTCCTTTAAGTTGTTCCTTTCAGAGAAAAAAGTAGTCAATGCATTCATTCACCATGAAACAACCGTTGGTGGGAAATTTCTAGTATTACTAATTTAGTGGTTGAGATAATAATATTAGTTAGGTTAAAAATAAGTCTTCGTTTCACAGCTCCTTTAAAGCTGGAAGCCACCCGGGCATCGGTAGCACTTGAAGTCAGAGGGTCATGAGATCACCCTGAGACTTGTTCTGAGCTGGTCAATAGTGAGGTATACACAGAATCCATGCTTTCCAAGTGCTTCTCGGGAGCTCTGCAGGCTGTGAAGATGCACACTTGTGTGCAGCGCACATCACCACAGGACGGTAGGT
>JADRCC010567252.1:8522-25548 GCA_019843855.1 Hylomyscus alleni
ACAAAATCAGCTATTCCCACACCCTGAAAATTTTGCTTATTAATATGTTATTTTTTTTGGCCCCACACAGACAGACATTCTGATTCAACTATTTGGGCTGACAGGTGAGGAGATTTGGAAAAGTTTCTCTTGAGATTCTAATATGCAGTCAGTCTTGGGGACTACATGAGAAAAGGAAACCTTGGTGAGACATGGGTAACTTGAGGGATGATGGAGAGATGCCAAGTTCAAAGACTTTCTTTACTGGGTAGGGACACGTTTTTAAATTGTAGGTGTTTTAAGAGCAGCAGTGTTGTTTTCGGGGACTCCCAACAGTGTGAGCAGGGGTGTCCCTGACTCTATCCAGCTCTTGGGACCCTTTTCCTTCTGGGTTGCCATGCCCAGCCTTGATATGAGGGTTTGTACCTAGTCTTAGTATATCTTGTTATGCCATGTATGGTTGATATTCCTGGAAGACCTTTTTTTTCTCTTTTCTGAAGTGAAATGGAAAAGTGGATCAGGGGTTTGGGTTGGGGGAAGAGTTGGAAGGAGTGGAGGGAAGGAAACTGTGGTGAGGATATAGTGTATGAGAGAAAAATGAAAAAAAAAAGGAAGCAGCAGTGGTCATAGATAGGAAGTAGAAGAAAATGGAGAAAGCCTCAAGACATTTAAAATTGTTGCTTAGGCTTTATCAAGTGCATGGCACTCACCAGAGAGAAAATGTTTATTTGTCTTGACTCTTATCTTGCATAGTTTATGCAAATATAAACATGAATTGCTCCCTCTGAAGTATATGTGGAAGTCTTATCCAGAAAGCATTTTGAGCACACAGGTTGGTTTTTTCACATTTTCAAGATGCTTTAAATCCCATTTAATCAGGCATTCCTAACAGCTGCCCTGTGAATTGGCCAGGCAGTATTACCCACACAGGACAAGTAAGAAAATTGAAGCCCTGAGATGTTAAGTGGATTGCCCAAGGTCATATAGCAACTCAGTAATGAGCTGGGATTGGACACCACAGCCCAGAAGTCCTTTCTGTTGCCAGTTTCACTAAATTTGGTTTCTGTTGCAAAGTGAAGGATGATTATGAAATTTAAGAGTATAGAATTTTTTGCTTTTTTTTTTTCAGGCAGTGTTTCAAAGTGAAAGACATAGACGGATATGCTAAAGTCTGTTTCCAACATTCCTAAAATGTTTGGCAGAAGAGCTTGGCAAGCTTGCCTAATTTCACCCATGTATATAGCTGGGTCTTTGGCTTCCTGGGCATCCTGAGGTCCTTCAGGCCTGTACTTGATGAGCCTGCTCTAAGAATCCAACACAGAGGAACTATATGAAAAACTTTCTACATGCAGCAATTCTACTACAGCACTTTTTTTTTAAACCACTTATGCTTCCATTTCTCATTGAAGAAAGAGAGAGACTACAAGGCTGGTGGCCTTTGGAAAATAATAGAGTTTCTCTTATCATTTCTAAACTCATATAAAACATCTATAAACGTTTTCATAGAGAACTTTGCATTGTTATCTGCCCATTGAGCTTCTCTTCTGCTGCAAAAAAAAAAAAGCCATAATGTATGTATGTATATTCCAATTTCTCACACAGAATCCAGCTGGGTGACCCATAGAGAAGACCCCTGATAAATATTTATCAACCATGACAACCCACTACATATACTAAGTGCTTCCCTCTGAGATCTCAGAGCTCCTGATAATCTGTTACTTTAATGGGAGAGAGGCTGGTATTAAATCCCTGTTTTTGTTCATTTTCTATGGAGGAAGTCAACTCAAGAGGAAGCCAACTTCAAGAGCTGTGGTAAAGCAGGAGAGAGGTGTTCCCTGGTGTATAATAAATCAGAAGAGAGAATGTAGAGAATGTACCTCACGTGTGATGTGATGAGGAGACTTGGGCTACCTTACCTCTCACTACAGTCTTTGCAACCTTGATTTGAAAGCTACTTCTTGACAAGCCAAGTGTGAGCTCCTTTCCTTCACACTCCTGTACTTTGTAGGATAGGCTGTTGATCCTCTTTCCCATGTAGAATTTGTCTGGGATGCTTCTACCATAAGCCCACATCTAAGGGGTACTTCCCTTTCCCTTTAGTTTTTAAGAAAAAAAAGAATTCCGAGGTCATCAAATAGTACTTGCTAAATGGGTGAGCTGCTATCTCAAATAAAATATGGTGGCAAAAAAAATAAATAAATAAAAATGGCCAGTTGGCCAGTTACTAGATCCAGTGAATAATTTGGGGAACAGCTGTGTGGCGTGTCTTTCACACACTCTTCCAATGAAAACCCGGGTTTTAGGAGAAACAAAATGTGTTTGTGATGTGTGTGTGTGTGTGTGTGTGTGTGTGTGTAGCATGATATATCTCATTGTATAATATGTATTATACTATTTTACATTAGTTGTATTCAAATATGTGGCACTGGTGATAGTGTTTGTCTGAGTAGTCAAAATATTTATGCAAATTGAGGTACTTATAAAAGTGAACCAAAAGACTATTGCTATTTAAGCCAAGATAGCATTAGCCAGGACTTCTCTCAACAAATGTGCCACTGGTCATCCCATCTCTTCCTCTTCATTGAAAGGGGAAGGCTTAACTCTCTGGGAACATGAGGTAGAGAGACGTTACTCATGCTCTATCTTGCAAGCACTCAAGATGGAAAACAGATTAGTCTATAACTTCCATTTACCTTTTAGAAAACTACAGATGATTCAGTTATTGAAATGTTTTATTCACTGTGTTTTCTTTCCTTTGCCTTTTTTTTTTAATGAACTAAAATTACATTAGAGAAAGTCACCATCCTGGAAGCATGCATATGCTTTATATGCAGTATCTTATGAAATCCTCACATCAATAAAGAACAAGTTTTTTGGTTTGTTTTCCAGTTTTGCATCCAGGGTCTCTTAGTTAGGGTTTCATTGCTGTGAAAAGATATCATGTGTACTCTTGGGTTGGTGGTTCAGTCCCTGGGAGATCTGAGGGTACTAGTTAGTTCATATTGTTGTTCATCCTAAGGGGCTGCAAACCCTTCAGTTCCTTGGGTCCTTTCTCTAGCTCCTTCATTGGGGACCCTGTATTCAGTCCAATGGATGGCTGTGAACCTCTACATCTGTATTAGTCGGGTACTGTCAGAGCCTCTCAGGAGACAACTATATCAGGCTGGATTGTCCTCCATTCAGTCTCAGAGAGGCCCTTGTCCCTGTGAAGGTTCTATGCCCCAGTGTAAGGGAATGCCAGGGTCAGTAAGCAGGAGAGGGTGGGGTGGCAAGCGGGGGTCGGGGGGAAGGAACAGGGGTTTGTTCTTGTTCTTGTTTTTTTGGTTTTTTGGAGGGGAAACTGGGAAAGGAGATATTGTATGACATGTAAATAAAGAAAATATCTAATTTAAAAAAAAAGACGATACAAAAAAAAGACATCATGACCAAGGCAACTCTTATAAAGGAAAACATTTGACTGGGGCTGGTTAATAATTTCAGAGGTTCAGTTGATTAAAGCATGGCAGCACACAGGCAGACGTGGTGCTGGAAGAGTCAAAACTTGTACATCTTGATCTTGATTCAAAAGAAGTCAGGAGGAGACTGTCTTCCTTAGGCAGCCAGGAGGAGGGTCTCTTCCACACTGGGTGGAGCTTGAGCACTCAGAGTCCTCAAAGCCTACCTATACATTGACACACTTCCTCCAACAAGCTCACACTCCCTAATAGTGCCACTTACCATGGGCCAAGTATATCCAAAGCACCACACAAGAGAACTTGCAGTTAAAGGAAAGAGCAGAATTCTAGTAGCTACTGGGGTTGCAGAGGGGTAGCTGACACTAGGAGGTAGTTAAGCATGGCTGCTTATGAAAGTGGGAATCTTAAAATATCACTGGAATCATGATTTTTGCTTCCAGATGGCTAGAGAGGAATTAGCAGCTTATTTCTTTCTTGGGGATGGCACACCATCTCTGTGAAGGTGAGGAGGCTGAAAAAGAAGGGTTCAAGGTCACATGCTTGGAGAAGCATCAGTGCCATGAAGCATACTGCAATCCTTGAGGTCTACTAACAGTTGGGACATTTGAGAGGCAAGAGACCATTTGGAAAATCTGAATACTGCAGGGGGCATTGCAGTAATTATCCTGCTTTGCTAATAGGCAACGATCCTGTTTTATTTCTGTATATACACTGATCTCTGGGAGGCCCTCGCGGTGTATGTTCATCTCCAACGCTCGGTCACAGATCTTCACCTCTGTTCTGCCATGCATGTTCCCCATCTACGCTGGCATGTTCAGCCAGTTATAAACTTAATGTCTATCTTTATTTCACAATTCTAATCACATAGCAATCGGGCATCAGTGATCAACACTCATGGCATTTAATTCAGTGTGATATACTTTAGCTTACCTAGCTAAACAATTACACAGGTCATTTTTATATACTTATTCTCTTTTCTTTTGTTGCTATTTGGGCTGGGCATTGGTGTACAGGCCCCCACTGTGACTCTATAAATGTCCCTTTGTGTTTGGAGCCCACTCACGTATTTTCTATGTTAAATATAATTCCAGTCTTTAAATTGTCTTCTTTTCTAAATGTTACTTCTTCCCACTATAATTAATAACTTAAGCTTAATTATCCCTGATGGCTTAGTGATGACAGAACATGCATAAATCAAAACCGAATTTAAGTGAATTGTTTGTTAGCCATAATCATTCTTAAGCGATTGTTTATGTTTGCAAATGAACACTTTAATTTATTGTTATTTTTCATAGACCTAATGAGGTGGGAAATATCACTCACATTACTGACATTTAAACCTCTGTAGGTAGGTGGGCAGCTGCAGCACTGTTTGAAGGGAACCATGAAGCTACGAGCTATGATTAGTACTCTTTCCTCTGGAATGTTCTTTCTTTTAGTGGAAAGATCATAGACTTTGATACCTGTGTAAGGCAGTATAAAAGTAATTTTGAGAAACTATTTTCTTCTACCGCTATTCATTTATAATCTATAAAATGGGAACAATGACAATAATAGTTCAATCAATAGATGATAGTATTAATCATGCTAATTTCTGTCTCGGGAGTTATAATAATAAAATAAGGCAGTATACCCAAAATACTAGGAACAGATCTGACATTAAGCTTATGGACCATTCCTGAGAATCTTCTGTTTTATATGTATAAATAATCTCTAGGTATCTTTTTTCTGCAAGCCATCATATCTACTTCCATACCTGCTCCCCAGAGTCACCTCTCCTGTAGTCAGTGGAGAAGGAAGGCTTTGTCTGGTGCCAGCATCCTCAATTTTGCTTACCTTTTTTTTTGCCTGACTTCAGACCATGGATGGAGGCTACCCAATGCATGACATTTCTTGTTTCTCTTGGATACATACAAACTCAACTCACTACCCTGACGCTGGCTTCCACAGAGAGGTGCTCTGAGAATATCTATTACAGCCTCACTGTAGCTGTGCACGCTGCTTCCTGCTGTTTTTGCCACAGGATCACATTATCAAATCTGCTATTCATGACAGATTTAAGGAAAATCCTTCAGAACTGGCTTTTCACTATGTTCATCCAAGGAGAAAGGCATGGACACAGAACCTAATGGATGTCCTACATATCCTGGTGTTGTTTCCCTATCTCAAGCTCCTTGTTAATTCTATGGTCCTCTTCAAAATCATATGCATTTCCCTTCATTTAAATAAAGTGATAATTGTTTCCCCCTCTATGAACATTTTACCTGTGTGCCAATTGATTGTTTTTACCATAGAATCTATCTTTTTTAATATACACCTGAATAACCATTGGGTATGGCTATCATTGTGATGCTTACAGCTTTTGAACCATTCGATATAGAATCAAGCCATGAGGGCAGTGTGTGTGTGTGTGTGTGTGTGTGTGTGTGTGTGTGTGTGTGTGTGTGCGTGCATGGTATGGCAGTGTGAATGAAATCCTTTAAGCCTTGCTATAGGTCTAGTCTTTGTCAGATATTCTGTCTCTCTCTATCCCCCCTTATCTTACCCCTCCTGCCACCCCAAAACAATTATTTTCATTGGGGTCATTATAGACAAGAGCATGAGCAACTTACTAGTGACTATACCAGGGAAGAAAATGTCTCTCTTTGACCTCTACAACCATTAATTGCCTGTATATCTCCAGGGAAAGGACAGATCTTCCTCAACAATTATCAACTGTCTTCTTAGTGTTGTAAGACAAAATCACTCATTTCTTCCCATTATCTTGGATATTTCTTTGAAATCTCCTGTTCTAATATCTGAGCAGCACACATACAAACCCACACATGTGTGAAAATTATAGCTAAATAGTATTTCCAGAATAAGCTCAATTCAACCAGCGTTGATTGGGCGTGGTAGGGAGACTTTCTCCTAAAGGCGTGACTATTTACAAAGACTGTCTCCACCCAAATGAAGATACTGTGATCTTGAAGCAGTGTTTCAGGGATGGTTTTTCTTTATATGTTGCTATTTCTTCACTCCTCTACAATTTGCCTGGGGGGGTGGGGTGGTGATGATCATACCATTTGCTTTTTCTTGAAAGTAGCATCTCTCCTTGGAACTTTGACATTCTCTGGTGGGAAACAAATCCTTGAGAAGGGAAAATTTAATGGAGGGGTAATTTAGACAGTGTTATCATGAACTAACAAGGCACAGGCTAGTGAAATTGGGAGACTGAATGGGGATAGTGGAGGATGCAATTGATGTAATCTAAAGGCAACATCCAGAGACAAGAACCAGTGAGGATCTGTAAGGACGATGGCTTTCAGTAGAAGATGGAGGGGACAACTAGAGAGTGGCTTGGAGGAAGGCGTCTAGTAGAATAATCACTATGATTTCTTTTCTCTTACACCCTTTTACCTTTTCCCCATTGTGTGACCATCTCCATTAGATAACCTTCAAACAGGCCAGTGTGAAATGGGTCTAATGGCATCCTGGCCTGGTTAGATGGGTCCCTATGAATACCACCAAGTTATTACAGGGACAGCATGGGGTCTGGAGAGCAAATGATGAAGATCTTGTACATCTCCACTTCCGGCTCGGGGACATGAAATGTGCAAGCACTATGACCATCCCCCGACATCTGAAGGTCTGAAAAAAGATAGGAACAGATTTTTAAATGACCAATTATTTCCAAGAATAAATGAAAAGTACTGTCCATATATAGGAGAGCAAAATCCATTTGTAGAAAACAGACATGACTTGGCAGAGGGTGTAGAAGTAATAAACTGAGCACATGCCATGTGGAGCCAACACCTCTTATAAGGGGATGGCAATTGAGAGGAACATGCACTGAGTTAGGAGGACTGTAAAGGTAAAAAGAAAGCAGATGATAAGAGCGAGGTGTAGGGCCGAAAACAGCCATTGGCTATTGAATGGGGAAATAAACCATAGAGGTTTAAAAATGCCTAAGCAATTGTAAAAAAAAATGGAAAATTAGTGAAAATTCCAATTTCCATCAATTACAGTGGAAAGCCACCATGTAACTTTTGAAAAAGAGATTTACTTATTTATTAAGTACACTGTAGTTGTCTTCAGACACTCCAGAAGAGGGCATCAGATCTCATTATAGATGGTTTCCCTCGCTCTGGCCCAAAGATTTATTTATTTATTATATGTAAGTACAATGTAGCTGTCTTCAGACACTCCAGAGGAGGGAGTCAGATCTTGCTACAGATGGTTGTGAGCCACCATGTGATTGCTGGAATTTGAAACTCAGGGCCTTTGGAAGAGCAGTCAGGGCTCTTAACTGCTGAGCCATCTCTCCACCACCTATCATGCGACTTTATAGGTTAGAAATCAAGAAGTATGGACAAAAGCAGATGATGTGGAAGTCACCACAAATGAACTACAGAAACAGAACAGTGAGAAGTGGTCCATCTGAAGAGGGAGGCAGAAGTAGGGGAGTGGTGGGTCAGTTGCTTTTCCCTGTAAGTCTTTATGTATTAATGATTTTTTAAAAATCCATGTGCATACATAATTGCTACACACATTCTCTTTGTCCTTTTGTTTTGCTCCATTTAGTTTACTGGCTTTCTAAAAATTAACTTATTAACTTGGTTAGGTCCATTACCTGTCCCATATCTACCAATTAATTCCTTTGTCTCCTGGGCATGTCCCTTCTCCATTCTTTGTCCCTCCTATGCTGTCCCCACTCACTCTCCCTGCTTCCATATGCACATATTTCTCATTGAAGGCATCGTGGCTTCCTCAGTAAATTACTCACACTCCCACATCTGAGTCTTTGCTCAGTCTTCTTTCCATGACCTGAAATGGTTCCGTCCTTTGTGTTTTAATTATGCTATGTAGCCTTCAAGGCTTAGAGTAAAAGCTATGCTTTTCATGAGCTACCTTTGCTTTCCTATGTCAAAAGCAAATGCTTTCTGTCTTCTGACCCTGCTCACTCTGTACATGACTTTTAACTATTGTGGTTATATCTGGCCCCTTTTCTTCCTGTTTCATTGTAGGTTCTGTTTTACTAGAATTTTCCTTGGAAATCTCATGCTGGTATTGTATCTTGAATATAGTAATTGAAGTCATTGCTTGATACTGAAGCATTGTAGACATTTGTGGTAGATACAAAGGGTGCCTCAACACTCTTCACTGAGTGACATATCCAAGGGAACACTGCTGTCTGTTGAGGTTCCTACTAATACTTCTCAGCAAAACACTGAAGTAAACAATATTCTGTCCCCTTTCAGTTGTATTCTCTTTCCCCAAACATATTGATTATGGTTACTAAGCACCCTAATAAACTGATACAAATCAGACAATATTAGGATTATTAATTTTTAAGATATATTTATTTGTTTACTTTAAAATCCAATATTAGCCTGTCCTCTCCTCCCAGTACCTGCTTACACAAGTTGTCCTCCTATTCCTCCTTTCCCTTCTCTTTTGAAGGGGAAGTCCCCCTCTGGGTGTTACCCACACGCACAATAGCCCTCTCTTGTCTATTAAGTCACTGCAGACTGGTTGCCTCCTCTCCCACTGAGGCCAGTCAAGGCTGTCCATTTAGGGGTATGGGAACCACAGGCAGGAAGGCAGGCAACAGGCTCAGGGACATCCCTTGCTCCAGTTGCTAGGAGACCTGCATGAAAACCAAGGTGTTCATCAGCTACATGTGTGCAGGAACCCTAGGTCTAGTCCATGCTCACTCTTTGGTTAGTGATTCAAGCCCTGAGAGCCACCAAGAGTCCAGTTTAGTTGACTCTGTTGGTCTTTCTGTGGAGTCCCTGTCCTCTTTCTTTCTCTCATTCTTTCTCCCAATTCTTTTGTAAGACTTCCTGAACCCCATTTAACGTTTGGGTGTGAGTTTATTCATCTATTTCCATTGGCTGCTGGGTGGAGCTTCTCAGAGAACAAGTATACTATATTCCTGTATGCAAGCATAACAGACTATCATTAATAGTGTGAGGCATTGGTTCTTGGCTATGGGATGGGTCTCAATTTGGGGTCATTGGCTGACCATTCCCTCAGTCTCTGCTCATTTTGTAGGCAGCACACATTTTGCATCAAAGGTTTTGTAGGTGGGTTGCTGTCCTCATACAAGTTGTACAAGTCTACAAGTGTTCTCACTGGGAGTCTGACCTGGCTACTGGAAGTATTTCAGGATCTATTTACCCCCGGTGCTATGAATCTCAGCTAGAGTCACCCTTATAGACCCTCTGGGACATTACTCCATTCCAGGTCTCTGGTACACCCTAGATATTACTCCCCCTAGCCAACCTTTCTTCTCTCTCCTCTACTTTCACTATCAATCATTTCCCCATACTGCCCCATTCCCCTTTCTACGCCCTTTTCCACTAGCTCCTACCTTCTATTGGCCTCCAATATCTATTTTGTCTCCCTTTCTGAGAAAGATTCAACCATCCTCCTTTGGGCTCTTCTTGTTATTTGGCTTCTCTGAGTCTGTTGATTATAGCATGGTTTCCTACACTTTATGGGTAATATCCATTTATAATTGAATACATACCACGCATGTCCTTTTAGGTATATGTTACCTCACTCAGGATGATATTTTCTAGTTCCATCCATTTGCTTGTGAAATTCATGATGTCCTTGTTTTTAATGGCTGAGTAGTATCCCATTTTGAAGATATACCACATTTTTTTGTATCTACTCTTCATTTGAGAGACATCTAGCTTGATTCCAGTTTCTGACTATAACAAATACACTGCTATGAACATAGTTGAACAAGTATCCTTGTGGGATTGTGGAGCATCTTTTCAATATATGCACAGGTGTGATATAGCTGGGTCCCAAGGTAGAACTATTCCCAATCTTTTGAGAAACTGCCAAATTAGTTTCCAGAGTGGTCGTACAAGTTTGCACTCCCACCAGCATTGGTAGCATGTGTTTTCCTTTGAGTTTTTGATCTTATCTGTGGGTATCAGATGAATTCTAGGTCTTTTTGATTTATATTTCCCTGATAACTAAAGATATTTAATGTTTTGGTAGGTACTTCTTGGCAATTACATATTCCTCTATTGAGAATTCTGTTTAGCTCTGTAATCCATATATTTTTATTAGGTTATTTGGATTGCTGGTGTCTAACATCTTGAGTTCTTCAAGTATTTTGGATATTAACTTTCTGTCAGATATAGGAATAGTGAAGAGCATTTCCCAATCTGTAGGTGGTCATTTTATCCTAATGATGTTGTCCTTTGACTTATAGAAGCTTTTCAGTTTTATGAGGTCTCATTTATTAATTCTTGATCTTAGTGCCTGAGCCTGGTGTTCTGTTGAGGAAGTTGTCTATTGTACCAATGAGTTTAAGGCTATTCCCCACTTTTTGTTATAGTAGATTTAGTGTATCTAATTTTATGTTGAGGTCTTTGATCCATTGGGAACTGAGTTTTGTGCAAGGTGATAAATATTTGCATTTTTCTACACACAGAAATCTAGTTAGACCAATAGTGTTTGTTGAAGATGTTCTTCCTTTTCTATTGTATGATTTTAGCATTTTTTATTATCACAATTCAAGTGTCAATAAGTGTGTATGCTTATTTCTGGGTCATTGATTCATTTCCATTGTTCTACCTGTCTGTTTCTATACCAATGCCATGCAGTTTTTATTATTACTACTCTGTAATACAGTACCTCCAGAACTTCTTTTATTGTTCAGGATCATTTTAGCTATCCCAGGGTTTTTAGGATTTTTTTTTTCATTTGGAGTTTGTTGAGAATTGCTTTTTCAAGATCTGTAAGAAATGTGTTCTAATTTTGATAAAGATTGCATTGAATCTGTAGATTGCTTTTGGTAAAGTGGCCATTTTTACTGTTAGTCCTACCAATCTATGAGCAAGGGAGATCTTTCCATATTCTGATATCTTCCTCAATTTCTTTCTTCAGAGACTTAAAGTTCTTGTCATACAGGTCTTTCACTTGCTTGGTTAGACTTATATCAAGGTATTTTATGTTATTTGTGGCTATTATGAAGAAAACAATTTTCCTCATTTACTTTTCAGCCCATTTATCACTTATGCAGAGGAGGACTACTGATTTCTTTGAGTTTTATCCAGACACTTTGTAGAAGTATATATCAGCTATAGGAGTTCTCTGGTAGATTTTTTGGGATCACTTATGTATACTATCATATCATTTGCAAATAGTGGATTCTTTGACTTATTCCTTTCCAATTTGCTTTCCCTTGATTGTCTTTAGCTGTCTTATTGCTCTGGTTAGGACTTCAAGTAATATATTGAAGAGATATGGAGAGAGTGGCCAACCTTGACTTGTACATGATTTTAGTGGAAATGCTTTAAGTTTCTCTATATTTAATTTGATGTTTTCTTTTGGCTTGTCTCTTTATCACCTTTATTGTGTTTAGCTATGCACCTAGTATCCCTTCTTTCTCCAAGACTTATATCATGAAAGGGTGTCTATTTTGTCAAACCCTTCTGCAGCATGCAGTGAGATGATCATGTGATTTATTTTCTTTTAGTTTTTGATATGGTAGATTACATTGACATATTTTTGTATATTGAATCATCTCTGCATTCCTACTTGATCATGGTAGATGATATCTTTGATGTGTTCTTCATTTTGGTTTGCAACTGTTTTATTGAGTATTTTTGCATCAGTGTTAATAAGGGAAATTGGTCTGAAATTCTCTTTCTTTGTTGGGTCTTTGTGTGGTTTAGTTATCAGGGTGACTGTGGCTTCATAAAATAAGTTTGGCCGTGTTCCTTGTGTGTCTAATTTGTAGAATCATCTGAGGAGTATTGGGATTAATTCCTCTTTTAATGTTGGGTAGAATTCTGCACTAATAGCATCTTTCCCAGAGCTTTCTTTGGCTGAGAGACTTTTAATGATTGCTTCTATTTCCTTAGGAGTTATAGGACTATTCATATAATTTACCTGATCATGATTTACATTTGGAACTAGTATCTGTTAGAAAATCATCTATTTCATTTAGATTTTCCAATTTGTGGAGTAGAAGCATTTGAAGTAAGACCTAATGATTCTTTGAATTTCCTTAGTGCCCATTGGTATGTCTACCTTTTCATCTCTGATTGGTTTTTAACTGGGGAGTTGAATCCCATGATGTTGAGAAATATTAATGCACAGTGATTGTAAATTCCAGTAATTTTGATGGTTGTTATGGTTAAATGGGTGTGTCTGCCTTCTACTGGTTTTAATGGTCTAAAGTTATTTATTCCTTGTGTTTCTCGTAAGTATAGTAAGACTCATTGGGTTGGAATTTTCCTTCTAGTATCCTCTGTATGGCTGGGTTAGTAGAAAGGTATTGCTTGAAATTGGTTTTGTCATAGAATATCTTGGTTTCTTCAATGTAGCAATTGAAGGTTTTGCTGGGTATAATAGTCTGAGCTAACATTTATGGTTTTTTAGGGAGTGCAAGACCTGTTCTCAGGCTTTTCTAGCTTTTAGAGTCTCAGATGAGAAATCAGGTATAATTCTGATAGTTCTGCCTTTATATGTTACTTGGCCTTTTTCCCTTGCTGCTTTTAAAATTTTCTTTGTTCTATATACTTAGTGCTTTAATTATTGTGTGGTGGGAGATTTTCTTTTCTGGTCCAATCTATTTGGTGTTCTGTAAGCTTCTTGTACTTTTATAGGCACATCATTCTTTAGGTTAGGGAAATTTTTCTCTATCACTTTTTGAAGATGTTCTCTGGGCGTTTGAGCTGGGAATCTTCATCTTCTATTCCTATTTTTCTTTCAATAGTGTCCCAAGTTTTCTGGATGTGTCTTGTCTAATCTTTTTCAATTTTTGATTTTCTTTGACTAATATATTGATTTTTTTCTATTGTATCTTCTACACCTGAAATTCTGTCATCCGTGTCCTATATTCTTTTGGTGATACTTACATCTGTAATTCCTGTTCTCTTTCCTGGGTTTTCTATCTCCAGGATTGCCTCAGTTTATGTTTTCTTTATTGGCTTCATTTCTCTTTTTCAGGGCTTGGATAGTTGTATTCATATACTTCACCTGTTTGGTTTTACTTTCCTGTATTTCTTTATATTTATCTGCTTCCTTTTAATGCCTCTACATGTTTGAATGTATTTTCCTGTATTTACTTAAGGGATTTATTCATGTCCTCTTAAAGACCTCTTTATAAAATTTTATAAAGGTCTTCTTTATAAAATTAAATTGAAGATCCTCTTTTGTGCTTCAGTTTTATTAGGATATTCTTGTTGATTGTGTTCTTACACTGTCCTTTAGGCATCTAGTTTTCCCTGGTGTTGGCTGGATGTTTCTGATGGCAGCAGGAATTATCAGGAAGGTAGAAGCAGGGTCTTTGTGTATTAGATTAATAGAGGTCAGTGTACCCAGCTCTGGTGATGTGCCTCAGGCAGACCCCATTCTGTAGGCTGCATCCCAGTCAGCCCTAACTGGGATAGAAGCTGGATATAACTGGGATAGGATGGTGGAACAGGGTTCCAGACTGGTTAATTATGGTACCCTAAGTTCCCACAGGGAATCAGGGTGATCTGGGGTCCCTCTAGTGTCCACCAAACCAAAGAGTAAGCCGAAAGCTAGACAATGGGTCTCAGGGAAAAAAATGCACTCACCTCTACAGGTTATCTGGACAGACCAGCTGGGATAGTGACCAGATGTGACTAGGTTGGGTGGTCAGGCAGGGTTCCAAGGGAGTTAATTTTGGGCCCCAGAAGGTTTCCATTAGTAGACAGGATGCTCTTAGGGTCCTGCAGGGCTCCTTTGACCAAGGAACAATCCGAGAGCTAGACAGTAGGGCATGTGTCACTTATATCTGCAAGCTTTCCCAAGCTTGAATTATTAATTTCAAAACAAGAGTTTCTACTGTATAGATCAGTCTATAAAGAAAAACTTCATATTGATGAACAATGGCAATCCAGGCCCTTCAGGTGCTGTTTGAGGTGAAGAAGGGGATATGAGTTTCACACCACGATATAGTGTTCTGATGTCACTTGAAATGTAAGATAGAAACTTAAAAGATGTTTGGAGCTGGAGAGATGGCTCAGCAGTTAAGGGCACTTGCAGGTCTTGCACAAGTCCAAGGTTGATGATTAGTACTCATATGGCAGCTCACAGCTGTGTGTAACTAGAAATCTAAGAGTTAGAGGCTCTTCTCAGACACCCATCAGGCATTCACTTGGTTAACAGACACACATGCAGGAAAACACTTATTCACAAAAATAACAATAACATCAATCTTCCTCTAAAAGATGTTTAAATTAAAATGCTTTAAGACAGTGGATATATTTGAATTTACAGTGCCTCAGTGTGGAGCTTTTCCCACAGGAGGGAGATTGAGCACTAGCTCCCAGCATTTGCTGCTTTCATCTTGGCTTCCCTTTACAAATATGCTTAGCTGAACTCTTTTTCAGTTTCCTTCCAGATGCTACCTGGATTTGATCTGCATCGATGTAACAGGAGCTATAATTTTATTTCTCATTTCCTTCAGGAAATACCACAATAAAACAGTCTCGATACAGGATTATCATCCAGGAAGCAGCCAATGGAGGTCAAGAGTGCCCAGATACCTTATTTGAAGAAAGAGAGTGTGAAGATATCTCATTGTGTCCTACATACCGGTAATTAGTTGCTTTTGGATTATCATTAGTCCTGAGCATTATTGTACCATATTTTCTTTCCTATGTGGTTGCTTAGTGAAATTTTTAAGTTGTCACATTTTATATCCTTAAATATTCAGTAATTTTCTTTTCTTTACTGGAATGTATTCATAAGAAATGAAGAATATGAATACCTAATTAACAGGAGAATAAACCTGGAGCATGATTGACTATAAGTGAGCTACTAGAATGCTGCCTCTTCTGCAATCAGATTTCTGGAGAATGATTCAAATAGATACAGGATGAGATTTTCTGTAGAACACCTTATACATACACACACACACACACAAACGCACATGCACACGCACACTCGCATGCACACATGCACACATACACATAAACACATACTACATATACACACATATGGATTCAAACATATACAGCCACACAAATCAGACACAAATACATATAAACAAGTACACATAGACCCAACAAAACATACATACAAACATACATACGTAGGTACATACACACCTGAAGACATGTAGATATACACATACAGACACACACAAATACCTGTAAACACAGACACACAAATACACACATATGGAGACTTACATGCATGAATACAGCAAACACATGTACACACAGGAAAACATAGACATAGACATACAAACATATATACATACACAGACACACATACACACACCTGGAAATACATAAAATAAACAGAAAATCACATATACATATACATGTATACCCCACACAAGCATACATACATAAACATACAAAACACTATTTAAATACACACACACACACACACACACACACATATATATATATATATATATACAGTATATACATGTACATATGCACATAAATATATATGCATATATGCACATAGACAGATACACAAAGACACTTAGACACATATAGACATGCATACATACATATATTCATACATATTCAAACACATATACACACACATGTAGACACATAGACTTATACATGCAAACACAAGACACATAGTACAAAACAAACCCCACTACACCGTGAGGTACATACTCATTCTGTTGTTCTCATCTTAGAACTTCCAGCAAGCCATTAAAAAACAAACTGGGTATAGAAGCATACACCTGTAATCTGGTTCATGAAAGGCTGAGGCAAGAGGATCATGAGTTCAAGACTATCCTGGCTGTATATGTATATAATAAAATCCTGTCGCAAACAGCAAATCAAATGTACAGCTGTTAATCCATGAGATAATATATTCTTAATAATACTTTTGTTTATTCTTTGCGAATTTTATCCACATGTACAATGTATCTTTGATGACACCTATTGCCAACTCCCAATTTTTTAATAAGAGAAAAGGGGTAACACTTAAATCCTTAATGCACTCCCTTTTAGAAATTGCAAAGTACTGTTTATGAAAGAAACCATATCCAAGTTTCATTTTCAAGTCTTAACTTTCCATTCTTTTATAATTTGAAAGTTTGTAATTCAATGATAACATTACTTTAAAATAATCTTTGTTTAAATGAAGTCACTGATTTATAATAATAGCTCATGGTTTAAAAATCATATAGTTTTACCAACTCACTCATAAACGTATTTTGCAAAATTATCTAACGTGTTATCCTGATCATTTTAGAAACTGTGTCTTAGAGCTGTGAGTCTTAAGGGATAATTTATTCAGGAATAATTTGATCTCATTGCTTTTCCAAAAAGAGCTCATTTTAGTTACAATGCAAGTGTGTCATTGAGAAGTTCAATCCCAGTGTTCTGTCCAGGCTTCACTCCATCATCCTGATTTGATGGACAGTTTGGGGAGGGTGTAGATAATCTGCAATCAGATCCAGACTGCTTTTTGCTCCCATAATCATGGGGTCATGGTGAAATCACTGTTGGTAAATCACCCTCTTGTGTTTTGGGTAAATATTGAAACTTCTATGTCCAGAAAAGCGCACTTGCGTAAAGTAGCCAAGTGGAAAACTCAGCCAAATAAAATATTATCAGACATTTTAATAA
>JADRCC010567253.1:0-10510 GCA_019843855.1 Hylomyscus alleni
CATAAAAGATCCGAGGAACACTGAAGGAGGCCTGAGGACTCAGCTGAGAGATACAATGCTAGTGAGGCTCTGCTTCAATTCCTAGCACAAATATTTCTGGTCCTAAGAAAAAAATGGAATCGAAAAGAAAATCTTTTCTTCCAGCAAGAATGACAGAGCAGTATAGCCACAGGTTTGTCATTCTGTGTTTTCTTTTCCTGTGTTTTTAGGAGCGATTATGCATCTAATTTTACACTTCAGAAATTTCTCGATTACTTTCTCTCATATAGCTAAATATATATTACCATTTTATTACCACCTTTTATCCAAGAATCATTGGTGGATAAAGACAAAACAGTAATATGCTTTTAAAGAAAATGTATATTTGATATATCTGCATAATTAACTGCAAATGGAAGACATCTAAGGAAACTTGGCTTAAAATTAAAAATCAGCTTCACACTTACAAAGGAAAAACGTAACCAATTGGACAGCTTTACTAGGTGGGGCTCTCTCCATGGTTCTCTGCTTTTAATTGATAGGCAGTTGAGATCAGCACATACATGGAAATGGGCCATGGCAAAACGCTGAATTAAAACCATCGATCTGTACTTGCTCAAAGATTCTTAACAGATTAATATTATTGAATTTTTCCCAATGACATCAATGGATCAAATGAAATAATTTTTATTTTTGCTAATGATAATTTTCTCTTGCAAATAAGTTTTCAATGGGCATAGTTTAAAGCAACTTTGTTTACCTCTATATCAATTATTGTAGTGCTCTGCCTGCTCATGGCCCCATTTTCTCTATTATCCTGTTTATTTCACACTCCTCATCTGTGTAAAATACAATGTCTTTTTCTGTGTGTATAAGGAGCAAATGGGGAACTGAAAAAGGCACTAACAGCCAAGCCATGCTCCCACAAACAAACAAACAAACAAACAAAAAACAAGTGACTCTCCTCTAAACAGCCATCAACTGTCATTTAGCTCCTCAGTTGTGGGTGCGGTGTCAGAAACCCCGTCAATTCTATTTTAGAATTTTAAAGTTTTCTTATCTTATGAAGACCTTGTACAGATAAACACAGTTGATGTGCCAGTAAATATCTGTGTAACTATAGAAATGTTTATGATGACTTAAGATAGAACACTTACAACTGACTGAAATAGAAAACAAATGTAATCAATTTAGTATTTCTTTTGTAGTATACTGTGGAGTCAGAGATCACAGTAGCCTTTAAGGTCCCAATTAGTATTAAATACCATTTAAAATTATAATGAGAGAAAATGTACTGGGCATAAGTAAACCTTTTGTTTTTTTTGTTTTGTTTTGTTTTGTTTTTTGAAGAATCAAGAATTTCCTACAAATTCCTCTATTTCTTTTGTTACTTCCCAAATGGTAGCCCAAATGGCTTTGAAGATTGAACAAGGTGTAGTGATGCCCACCTGTAGTCTCAACATGTAATAGAAAGATGGAGGAAGACAATATTTGAAGCTAATTTGAGTGATCTATTACATTTAAGGTCCACTTACCCTACAACAAGACATAGTCTTTTTGTTTTGCTTTTTTTTTGTTTTTGAGTTTGGTTTTTCTTTAATATAGAACTGAAATGAGGGAGTTGTATAATAATTGAACATATTTACCAATGTACTAGAGCTTCAAATATGTATATGTTCCTGCAATTATTGTATTACAATTTTTTTACTTTTATTTTTGTCTCTTTAAAATTTTTTAATTAAGATATTGTCTTTAAAAGGACAAATAAAAGAAGTTGAATAAAATGTACCTATTACCAATATACAGAAAAATCTAAGAAAACACAATAAATACTTTATTATAATGAATAGGGTTTTTCATTAAGGTTGCTGATTATATATTTGTAAATATATAAATTATATTTTTACAGTTGGTGAAATTGCTATTACATTTCATTTTGAAGGTTGATATTTCAATAGCACAGCTGGGTAAACCTGCACATTTCATTCCGGAACTATAAAAGCTAGCCACTAAGAATGAAATTTCAAGGTCAACACAACCTTAATTTCTCCATATTCTGAATGAAGTATATAAGGTCTCCAGTATATAGTAGCACAGACAATATTAACAAGAGAATAATTTTCAATTAAAATAGTAAAACTATGAAATCTAACAATACATGTATATTAAAGTATCTCATATTTATATACCTTAAATTGTTAAACCAACTCTTAAAAAGTAATATAAAATAAAAAACATAAGTCATTCCTTCATGTATCAAATACACAATATATTTGTGTATCAAATGGTATCAAATACATAATAGAACAGAAAATGAACTCTAGACCTTGATAGGATTGTACAGCCAAATTATCCAATTTAACTCAATAATCCATCCTTTAGTTTTGGAGCCTATCAAACTTCTTGTATCTCACACATACACATTTCATCTTGGTTAAGTTGAGCAATGTACAAAGTGGCCTCATGATGAAATTCATATAGATAAATAGTCTGCATTTCTTAGAACAATGTTGAAGTGAAAAATCTATGGAAATTCAGCAATGTATGTATCATGTTTAAGTAAAGAGATAATTCAAAGAAATAGTGCATTTTAATATAACTTGATTTATTTATGAATTTTTAGGTTATAACTAAAAGCAAAGAAGGAAAGGTGATTATTCAATAAATCATAGAGCAGAAATGGTGCTACATGGAGTGAAAGAAAAATATAGATCACTGTTTTGCTAAAAACAGAATAAAACAATGACACTTCCAATAGATTAATAAGTGATTGCTGTTCCACATTTATAAAAGATAAAAAAATCAGCTATCATATTATGCTTACTAAATTATTCAAGTCAATCAATTTGATAGATTTGAAGGTGCTTGGGAAATGGTATCAAATACATAATAAACCATAAGAAAAACTGTAGATCTAGGTAGTACTGTACATCCCAACAATACAATTTAATTCAATAATTCATCCTTTAGATTTAGATCCTATCAAACTAACACATTCTGATGCAGTGAGATACTTCTCATATTGACATATTATTCACACTCACACACATTGATTAATTGAATATTTTCAGAGAATATGACTTATTTGGCCATGTAAGGTTAAATTTAACTCTAAATGTTTATATAAGAAAATAAGAAGCAAAGGATCTTCAGAAAATCATGGATGTGTTACAGAGTCTGTAACACAAAGCTTTAATTGATTATATTATGCACGTTTCACTTAAAAAGTTAAACCCAAGGTAAGAGCAGTTTTAAAAAAAAAAAAGCCCAGAAAAAACTCAGGAAACAAAGAAAAGGTAGAGGGATGAAACACTCAGGGACTCCATATCTGCAAGTTAAAGTAACATCAATTATTTCTTCAGTAGCCTCTTACCTTGTGTTTGTTTTGAGAATATTATATTTTGTCTCATAAGAGGACTGAAAAAGATCAGCTCTTTATCACACAGTGGTTAAGCTTCAGTATATCATCTACAGAAGCCAAACTTTTGAATGCTCACCAAGGAATATAACCTACAAGCTATCTAAAAGTGAAGTTTTTAAAAATGTTATTAGTATGTCTATTTTATTATTATTTGTGCTGTTTGGGGGGGTATTTTAAGTCTTATTTTAAAAAATATCAGAATATGGATTTGCAGAGAAATACAGTTTGTGGAGCTAAAGGTAGGCCAGTGTAGGGCTGTGCCTACTACTGTAGGCACAGCATGACTCAGAATTATTACCAATGTTTCTGTCAAGGTGAGAGCATGGCCAATGATTTAGGAAATTTTACTTTGCACTCAGTAGCTACTTGGAGTCCTGGACTTGGGTAAGTGCTTTCTTATGTTTTCGCTTTATTTTTCTCATCTGTTATCAGGCTCTGATGTTGCTGGGCCTCCACACCTCAGCATGCACTAATAGCGTGAAGGCACAACATAAGAGAGAAGTTGTGACAGGATCTGGCCTATTGCTATGCTGCTCTAACACCAAGTCACAACTGGGTAGCTTCAACAGCTATGTTTATGTTTTCATTGTTCTAGAGGCCAGAAGATTAAAACCAAGTCCATTTTTTACTGAGGATTTGAGGAGGAAACTGTATTCCAGGCTGCTGCCCTAGGCTTGTAGATCTATGTTCTCCCTGTATCTTCGTATGTCTAAATCATATTTCTTATAGTTAGTCCAACTATACTGGACAAAGGCTCATCTTCTTCATCTCACTTTAACATAATGACTTCCACAGATGCCCATCCTTATATATAGTAACATTCTGGGACATGGCATTCAGAAAGTCCAGAAACAAATTGAGAGGAGGGTCTAGTATGAAGAGGACATAACAAAGACCACATCATCATTATAAGTTAGTACTGTTGAAGATTTAAAAACTTTGTCACATACATGTGGAAACAAGAGATTGGATCAGATAGATAGATAGATAGATAGATAGATAGATAGATGATAGATAGTCTTAAAATTATATTTAAGGTAATTTGAAAATACTTGATGAGTGCAGGCATTAGATTGACACACATATACACACACACAAAAATCACTTAATAGCATCAGCCTATATTGGCTTGTATGTGTTATGGATGTATAATAATTTCTGAATCTTTCATAATAATGTATTACATAGAAATAATATGACTTTTAACATCTGACATGTATTCTTTTTACTCTAATGTTTTGAATGATGGTTATCATACTACAAAATTAAAATTACTAATGATTCACAAACTATAGATAGTTTGATAGATGCCAAGGTAATGATTCATTTTAAAGAAAAAAATTCTTTTGTTATATATGCCCTGCAATGACCACCTAATTTCTCTGTTTTTCTTCTCTGAAATTTCAGAATCAGGTTGTAAACAAGTATTGTACATCATACTTTCTACCAGCAACTAAGCTCTTTCTTCCTGTTTTTTCCTCAGCTATGTCATAGGACATCTTCTACAGTGCTCACCACAGTTGTCTCATGATCAAATCAAAGACACATTCCTAGCATCTTCCTCAATCCCTATCACTATCTCAATTTCTTTGTTTTTCTTTCTCACTTCCCACTACAATTCACTTTCCCCACAGGACCTCTAGGCTCCATCTTGGAGCTTACCCTGTTCATTCCTAATGGGGAGCCTACTCTAGATGCTTCAAAATATGGATAAGTATCATCTATTATCTGTATAATCTACAATTTTTATCACCTATTATTATTATAGACCACAGTCTCTATATTGTTTGATACCTGACCTTTTAATTAGAGTATCGTATGAATTTCACACCTGATATGTAAAATATTTTATTAATAAATCTGTTCTTTCAATGTTGCTAAGAAATTACACGTCCAAGTACCCAGACTCAGCATATAACACTCCTACTTTCCTGCCTCTAATATATATGCATGGCAAGTTCTCTTCTTGAAAGTAGATGTCAAATTTCTTCTTTAGACCCTTATAATACCTTTCTACCTACTCATGCACCTTCATTCATCTGGACTCTTCTTTCACACCCCTTAAAATTTTTTACAAGGCAAGGAGAGAGAATCAAATAATATCATTGCTCTTTCCTCTTCCAAAACAATTACTCAAGATGCCCAGCACTCAGCACTCAACTTGATTTTTCCTTCATAGAATGAACAAATCATGTGCTTGCCACACAGCCTTGGTAGAGACAAAAGAAGCAGAAGTGAAGTGCTATTGGCCTTGGAACTGTTTACTTGCATATGTGGCTAGTAGTCAGACAATGAGAGACGAAAAGACAGAGATCTGTATGAAAGCATTATTTCTGGAATATTCTGATATAATTCAGTGAAGTAAAGAGCATCTTCCTTTTAAAATGTTTGGAATAAAAATTATTAGAACTGCTGCTGTATGAGAGGACAAAGAATCCTTCAACTATTCATTTAGAAACTCTAAAGACAGAGGAGTCATGCATGACCATCACTGTTTCTGAGGCCAAAATATTAAATGTAAAAGACAGATTCTCTAATCGTACAGTACAAGGTACCACTTACTATAAACACAGTAATTTGACGAAGCCTCAGAAAATACTAGGCATTTGTGGTTATTATTCTTATTATTTCAATGAGAAATGCTCAATTAACAAATACTGAGGAACACACCCAACATATTTCCTCAATCTTATTTTAACTCCTAGAGTACCATCTATCTCTGATAACAGAGAACTTCAAGAACAACCAGAATCTTCAAAAGGACATGATGCCTGATACATAGGATACAATCAGGATCTTTTGGAAATTTCAACCATGTCATAAAATTCACAAAGCAAAACCAAAAACTGATGGTCATGGTATGGACACTGGAGTCCCTCCTTAAAAGTTGTTCTAAGTGATAAAACAGATAAAGGCATTATGGATTCAAATTCAATAGCAAATTGTTTGACTGGTTGTGGGTGGTAGTAGTGCCCATACTTTGTGCACTGTGGAAAAGTTGTGAGATCACTTAGTGACACCTGTTTTAAAAAAGCAACATGGGAAGGCTTCTTGTCAAAACCAAGATACAACTGCTTCTTTAGGAATTTAGAGTGAGAGATGCAATATGGGGGAGTTAGTTCAGGAGTTTCAGCTTAGAGAAATCACTCAAGTTCTCTAAACTGATCAAGTTCACTTAGATTCTATTGGAGTTGAAATATCACCCAGGTTTTCTTACTTTAGGACTTAGCCTTTTAAAAACCACAGTGTGCTGGGTGGTCTTCATTAACATTCATTCAGTACAGAACGTTGCTACATATGGAAGGTTTTAAAAGTCCTAAAGACTTTGGGTTGAATTCATCTGTTAATATTTCATGAGCTTGAGGACTTCCTTAATTTTCTAAGTATCCACTTTCTAATCTATGAAATGAGGATAATAAAATTATGTACAGCATAATTTACGTGCTTAGCACATGGTAAAATTCATCTCAAGCCTCCATTTCCATTAGTTTTATATGGGTTTCTCAGATGAAAAAGAAAGCAAGACCCATTAGCTTTTGAAGCAAAGGACAGAAGAATATGTAACTCCAGATGGATGTCTATCATTAGTGGTATGTTCTGTTTCCTTTTACACCCATTTAAATACTATCTAAATCATAGACCAACATGGAGAAAGGGAAATAGCTAGTATCATTATTGAATTCACTGCCACCTCAATAAATATACACAATTCTTTTTTTTTTCTTTTTTGACTTTTTTGATACAGGGTTTCTCTGTGTAGCCCTGGCTGTCCTGGAACTCACTCTGTAGACCAGACTGGACTCAAACTCAGAAATCTGACTGCCTCTGCCTCCCAAGTGCTGAGATTAAAGGAGTATGCCACCACTGCCCGGTCACAATTCTTTTCTTATAAAGAATCTCTCAGTGAAACAATACTGCTACTTCTCTTTCCTTAGTCCATGAGAAATGCAAAAGATTTAAAGGTTAGACAGCTGGCTTCTTATGTGCCTCCTCTTCACATTGCAGAATGTTATGAAAGATAACAGGAGCTTCTAAGGCAGCAGAGTCAAAGAAGTTGGTGAGTGGTGTAGACTCTGGGGTTCATGTATAAGGGCTGTGCTGGCTTTGTACAGCATAGCTCAAGTGTTGCCCAAATGCAACTATGTGGTATGGGTTTGGAAGTATAGGTTTAAAATCTCAGGCTTGCCAGGTGGTGGTGGCGCACACCTGTAATCCCAGCACTTGGGAGGCAGAGCCAGGCAGATTTCTGAGTTCTAGGCCATCCTGGTCTACAGAGTGAGTTCCAGGACAGCCAAGGCTACACAGAGAAACCCTGTCTCAAACCCCCCCACCACTACCACCACAAAAAAAAAAAAAAAAAAAAAACAATCTCAGGCTTATTTCATGAGGATCTAGGGTAAAGAATCACCATTTTCTGAGGTGTGGGATATGATAAATATTCTAAAAAAGAGGCAAATACTTGTGTTGTTTTACTTGCAGGCGCCTCCCCCAACCCCATTGCTTGGAAGGGTAAGTTGGAAAGTTCTCCCCACCACTACAGTTTCAAGTGCAGTATTTGTTTCTTACTTTTATCTGATCTTGACTCTCAATCTGTTATTGCTGTTCCCATTCTAATTTTAATTTCCAGAGCATTTCCAGTGCTTCACTCCTTAGAAATTTAGAAGTGATTTTATATTTATCCTGGAATGGAGCCCTCTCCTTACTACATTGCCTTCAGATGCCACAGAGGCACATCTAAGAGAGAAGAAAAACCAATTTCATTCTAAGATGAAAGTTGGAGAGGTGTCTTCAAATACACACACTTAAATGGTATTAACGGAAGCTACAGAGAGCTAGAAGTCATAGGCACATTCTTGTGCATTTCTGATGACTGTCACATACACTTACAGCCTTTCCCAGGCAATGTCCTTTCAGAAGAATATACTTACAGTTCTTCATATTGTAATAAATGCAAAACAGCACAAAGCAGGAAATAAACATAGGTATTAAATTACAGTTTATATTTTTGTTTATGCATCCATTTACTAGGGACTGAAGATTGAACTAAGGGCAACAAATGTTAGACAACTGTTCTACTGCTGCTCTACCCCAGTAAGTCATTTGTATTTAAACAAAGAAAAATATGTTTTGATATATTAAATACTCTCAGACCTCCATCTATGTGGATTGCAAATCAAAAAAGGGCTTAGGATTCATTCAAGTTGAATAAGACTGGAATCAGAAGTAATCAGATATTCAACAGGTACTGAAGATAGCCAGAACTAAGACAAGGCAATTTGACTTTTCCAAAACACCTTTGGTGGGTCAGGCTTGAGTTAAGCCTTTAAAGTAATAACTTCCCATACAAATACAAAGATAAAATCATATTTGTCAATTGCAGTCATGATAAGGTGTCAGTATAGTCCCATTTGTCTCCCTTTCACATAATAAAGTTCATTTTGTCATGTAGAAGGTCAGCTAGAGGAAAGAGAGTGGTGGGTTTGCCCCTAAATCCTTCTGAGTTTGTAAACATCACTATGTTGCTTCCTGTTTGGCTGCCATGGGATTAAAAGGGTTTTTTGAAAGTCTGCAGCCAAAGAACAAAAGAATCCTCTAAATTGCTAAACACAGTGTGATACTGGTATTAAAAGTACAATGCTGAAGCCAAAGAGAAGTAAAAAAAAAATCTACCTCACACCAGTCAGAATGGCTAGGATAAAAAACTCAGGTGACAGCAAATGCTGGAGAGGTTGTGGAGAAAGAAGAAGACTCCTTCATTGCTGGTGGGGCTGCAAACTGGTACAACTACTTTGGAAATCAGTTTGGCGGTTCCTCTGGAAAATGGATGATACAAGCCTGATATAGCTGTCTCCTGAGAGGCTCTGACAGTACCTGACTAATACAGAAGTAGAGGCTCACAGTCATCCATTGGACTGAGTACAGGGTCCCCAATGAAGGAGTTAGAAAAAGGACTCAAGGAGCTGAAGGGTTTGTAGCCCCTTAGCATGAACAAGAATATGAACTAACTAGCACCCTCTGAGCTCCCAGGGACTAAAACACCAACCAAAGAGGACACATGTGAGACTAATGGCTCCAGCAGCATATGTATAGCAGAGGATGGCCAAGCTGGTCATCAATGGGAGGAGAGGCCCTTGGCCCTGTGAAGGTTCTATGCCACAGTGTAGGGGAATGCCAGGGCCAGTAAGCAGGAGGAGGTGGTGTGGTGAGCAGGGGGAGGAGGGAAGGAACAGGGGTTTGTTTTAGTTTTTGTTTATTTTATTTTATTTTTTATTTTTTTAATTTTGTTTTTTATTTTTTATTAGATGTTTTTCTTATTTACAATATCTCCTTTCCCAGGTTCCCCTCAAAAAAAAGAAAGAAAAGGAAAAAATAAAATAAAATATAATATAAAAACAAAAAGTAAAACAAACCTCTGTTCCCTCCTCCTCCCCCTGCTCACCACCCCACCCCTTCCTGCTTAGTGGCCCTGGCATTCCCCTACACTGGGGCATAGGTTTTAATTTTTTTTTATTTCATTCTTTTTCTTTTCTTCTTCTTCTTCTTCTTTTTTTTTTTTTTTTTGGAGGGGAACATGGAAAAAGATATATTGTAAATAAAGAAAACATCTAATTAAAAAAAAGAAAATCTATAATGTGAAAAATCCAAATGAAGTGGTATTTCTAAGAATGAAAATAGACGTTCCTGCTAATTCTCAATTTTTTGTTTCAATCTATCTATCTATCTATCTATCTATCTATCTATCTATCTATCTATGATTTTTCACAACAGGGTTTCCTGTGTATCCCTGGATGTCCTGGAAATCACTATGCACTCAAAGACACTAGAACTCAGACATTTGCTTGCCTCTGCCTTTGCCTCCCAAGTGCTGGGATTAGGCACACCAACTGCTTGGCTTCAATTCAGGTAATACATTTGGAAATCAGAAAAATATCAAGACAATAACAAGTTCTTTGGATTTTTTGAGTTATCAAAGCAAAGCTAATGATTCTCTCCTATGTCACACATAGGAACTAGGGCATCATGTAAATGTCATAGGCATAGCTTTAAATAAGCCTGGCCTCATTTGATACAAGGATGATTCTGCGTTTCATTCAATTTCCTTCCTTCTTA
>JADRCC010567255.1:0-11454 GCA_019843855.1 Hylomyscus alleni
ATCATGGATAACTATGACAAATGACACATAAATAAAATTAATACATTTAGAAATAATTGTGAAATTAGTGTTGGCTATACTATTTGTTGAGGGTACAAAATTCACCTGCTTGTCATATGCCAGAGCCAAGCAGCTTAGAACTAGGGACTGGTATTTGCAGTGCAAATAACCACCCAGAAATTGTAGCTTCCAGTTGCCAGTACTTACAGGATATACATCAAGGATTGATTTTGAAGGGCAAGTATTCAACAGGCAGGAAGCTAACTCTGAAACTTGGTGCCAAAAAGAAAATATGCCCAGATTTTCAATATTATTTTAAATTATGGAGATCTTTCTATCATGATTTTAAGGAATTGACTATTTTCTTAGCCTTAAGTCTTTTCAGGAATGTTTCCAAATGTTCCTTAAAGCTGTTTAACAGGAAATCTTACTTTTAATCATTGTTACAGTTTCATTTTTCTGTCTAATTATCCCCTGGACAGGAATCCAAAAAACTTAACTTAGTCTGAAAATGTTCCTTTTTGCCTTTGCTATTCTATTAACTCTGAGATGATTAACAGGTGCCAACTATGGAGGTCCTTCTCAAATTGGATGCATTTTGAAATGAATGAGAACTACTTTTGAACTTGGCAAAAACAAATAATGATGCTTATTTCCATATCTTTCATTAACTTAGAAATTCTGTTTATTTACTGTAATGAAGACAATTTGTAGGTCTATGGGAGATACATGACCCATCCATTGGCCTTGGACAGTTTACATATATTTGTGTTTATTTGAAATTAAAAATGGAAAGATTAAAGCATTTTCCCAGTCTTTTATGGCTCAGAATTTTAAATGATAGTACTAAGGAATGAAAAATAACTTTCTAAATCATACATTGGAAGCAATAATCAATACGCTCACTGAGTGCTCTAGGATTGGAATGTAGAATATCTTTGGAGAAGTTGTAGAGCCTTGCACCAGCCCGGCAGATGTAACTCATTGGTGATAGAACTTGAAGGTGAGACTCACTTCTGATTTGAACATATCTGGCTTTAGTCATGCTACTCTCTTATCCCGAATCCCCTAAAATATAGTAAACTCTGCCCCATAATCAAGGACAGAGATCCAATGATGATGCTATCACAGCAATAAAGACCCCTCCTTCCTTTACCATGAGCCAAAGTTGACCCGTGATTAAATAGGTGTCTGTCAGGTATTTTCTCATGGAAATGATAAAGGTGACAATGCAGAATGACATTTCTAATCAAATGTGTCTCTTTCCTTGAAATCCAGTTCCAGAGATTTAATTGTTGTTGTCCTCGTCATTTAGTGGATTCTTTAGTATAGTAGCCACTGGCCAAAATGTACAATAAATCTGAAGAAGTCTATGTATGTGGGGACTAGCATGCTATTTTCTAGGACCACGATAGCCTCACAAACACTTCAGCCAAAGTATACCATTCAAAACTGTGCCACCTGTAATTTTTTTCTGGTAAGCTTAGGTAAAATCTCTTCAGAAAAAATGGTTAAAATTGTGCATGTAGCCATTCTACTGAGAAATAAAACTGCAAATTCTACCTGTTTGTAAGAAAGGAAAAATAGAAAATTGAACATGTCTTTCTTTTATGAAAGTGTCAAATCATTTGGACCAAAGCAATTAGAGGATTGACTGTCAGAGAAAGGACAAATTCATTTAACAACCTAGAATTTTGATTGATTACATTTAAATCTTATTCCATGTTTGTGGTTTTAATTAATTTATTTTAAGAGATAAATATTGAAAATCCTGTGTAATGCTGAATTATCATGTCATGCTTCAATACATGGTATACAGTTTAAATCATGACAAACATTTATCAAACATTTCTTATTTTCTTCTTCTTCAAAAAAAAGGTAGTCAAAGTCCTGTGTTCTAGTCCCCACCTTCTTTTCATTGCTTGTTTGGGAACCTCAAATAATACACCCTTACTAAACACTCCTCCCATGTCTGCACCCTTCTCTGTAACCCACCTCCACAACTCAAAAAAAAAAAATACAGAAAAGAGTTCATTTTGTGATATCCATACAGTCATGGAGCATGCTCAAACTCCTAGTAGCCACACCCGCAGGGGAGAGTGAGACTTTCTCCCGCCAAACTTTTGCCAGAAGTCATCAACTGTGGAGAGCCAGTGGCAAGCATTAAGAGGCAGGGCTAGCTCACCAGTGCCCATCTCAACACTGGACTTCAAGCCCATGGACATCAATGTGGCTTCAGTAGATAGTCCAGACCATGGATTTTTGCTTCTCTTCAGTCGTAACAAGGGCTACAGACATCAATATAGGGAACACTGGTTGCATGGACCACTGGCCTTTACCTGGGGCCTTAGGTGGCTACACATGCTACTCACATCCAAATATTCAGCACCCTCTCCCCCAGAGACAGCAATGCCTGATGACAACATCAAAGCATCAGTCAGCAGAACAAACTGCATATGTCCATATGGATCTCAGGCTTCCTGGTAGCCTGGGGCAGCAGCATAGACCACAGACAGTAAATTACTTCCAGTGGCATCACTGACTATGGTAGTCAGTCAAGGAGGTCCAATCTAGACAGTGAACCTCATTTCAGGCCTCGATCCTTGTCCAGAGTTAGCACAATCCCTTGGCTGGGTGGCACGTTGAGGGACTGAGTCTGTCTGTATAAGCTCCAGGCTGCTGTACCCTATGACTGTACTAACCATAAGCTATGTTTTTAATTTTCTTTTCTTTTCTTCTTTTTTATTAACCATTTTTCCATCACATATTTGCTCATGGTAGTGTTTCCGACCACCATCACCAGGAAGGTAGGGCAGCACTTAGGGCTCTTTTTGCACAGTTGTAAGCAAGCTTTAAAACAAAGCATGCAAGAATCAGAAGAACCAGATTGTATAACTAGGGAACATACTTTCTCATAAAAATAATATGCACTATTTTGGTAAAGAAATCTAGATTTGTGCAAATTTTTTTATGGGGACTTGATTAAATTTATTCAAATATTTGAATAGGCATCCCCTCAAAATTTAGGCAGTTTAATTTTATCACATTTCTATTTCCCTAAATTTTTCAGTTTTAGGGTGTTAAATATTTACTGAGTCATTCATCCTAAGTGTTTTACTGTCTTCATACCTACACTATCCTATCTTAGGGTACTATGAAAAAAACAAATAAACAAAAACAAAAAACAAAGGTATCATTGAAGAAACAAACTTATTCCATGAGCTTTGTTGTCTAAAACTATGAAACTATAAGAACACTTTCAGCCCTTTGGAAAACTTGACATCTGTGCTTTGTGGGCACTTTTCCAAGACTTCCTCAGCGATTTTCTTCCTTTGCTGCATTTGTTTGGCTCTGTTGGCCTCTGCTTTCCTATTTGTTAGGTCATAGTTCTACCAGGAATTAAAAATGAGGGAAAACCCTAGTTTTCCTGTGCTTCTTTTTATATGAAAATATCATAGCTTGGATGATTTATAAGAAACAGAGATTTAACTCTCACATTTCTGTGGGCTGCAAAGTCTAAAATGATTTTTTGGGCAATCTTCTTGTCTGATCACAGCTTAGTGTCTGCTTTCAAGGTGGTGTTGAAAATGTCACTGCCTCCTGAGTACAGGGATGCTGAATTCTCCTGAGATAGAGCATTGGAACATAACAAACTCTCTTCATGAAAAGGTCAAGGTCCCATCCATGAGGGCTCTACCCTCATGTTTTCGCACCAAAAATAATACAATCTCCTAATTCTATCCTGTTCTCTATTGTGAGAGCATACAAATTTTGAGGGACACACTCTAATCTGAGTTTATCAACTCCTTTCAATCACTAAAGGGCCATGTGATGTCACTATTAAGTCAAATTAAACATGGAAATGTATATTACCTCAAAATTCTGTTTATTAAATAACCAAATCAGGTCAACAAAGACAGAGATGCCTCATTCCATGGCTATTCTTTGTCAAGAATTTGCCTCTGCATTGAGCTTCTCAGACAATAGAATTACAACTATGGAGGTAAAGATGGACATTTGTACAAGATAACAATAAGAATGAAACTAATGAGAACAACACTGTAGTGTGACCTATGCCTACATGGACTTCCTGTTTAGGTTTGAAAGATATCCAATAAATTGTGTTTCTTATGATCATTGCATATTTTATTATGTTCCTATCAAATATATTTTATTTTACACTTTTATATTTGATCAAAATCTATTTTATTATACACTAAATTACTTGTTTAACTAATATGTTAAGCAGGATGCTTTTAGACTTATACAATTTGAAGAATAACCACAAAGCAGACCCACGTGGCTTTATTCATTTTATTAGTGATGTTTCTTATAACGTCAACAAAATGCTCGACAGAAAGAGCTTCAAATAGCTTGATTTTTGCCTCAGATTTCAATCTATCATAGTAATTGTCTTAATTATTAGTTACTGTCAATTTGACACAGTCTAGAGCTATCTGAGAAAGGAGTCCAAATGGAGGGATTCATCACATCACATTGACTTGCAGGTTATCTGTGAATGATTGACATGATTATTATTGAAGAGGATACAGCCCACCGTGGGCAGCATCATTTCCTGGGATGGTTTTACCCTGTATATGATGGATACACAAGCACATGCATGGGATGAGGTCAGAAGCCAGTAGTGTTCCTCAATTTTTTTTGTTTTCAATTCTTCCTTAAATAACTTCCTGCCTTGAATTTCCTTAATGATATATTATGATCTAGAAGTATAAGACAAATAAATCTTTTCCTTTCCTAAGTTGGTTTTCATTTGACTGCTTTATCACAACAGAAATAGGGATACAGATAAAAGCCTGCCTGGAAGGTGGAATGGCTCAGTGGGAGTCTGAAACACTCCTGCTGGAAAAGACAGTAGGATAAGACAGAGAGTACTCCTCAATCTGTTGGAGTTGGAATCTTCAAAGATTAGTCCCCATTCCTCATCCTGCCACCTCCATCCACTCACTGTGCTTCCGACTTTCCATCCCCAAAACAACTTCATCAACTATGAACTAAATATGTAAAACCATGAACCCATGAGAGACATTTCTCTTCAAACTATCACATCTAGTATTCCCCAACTATAATATGAAAAATCAAGTAGAACATGCATTATCTCCCTCTCTCTCTCCCTCCCTCCCTCCCTCTCCTCTCTCTCTCTCTCTCTCTCTCTCTCTCTCTCTCTCTCTCTCTCTCTCTCTCTCTGTCCTCTTCACTCCTCTTTCTCTTTCTTTCCATATTATCAATTCTCATTTCTTCTTAAGTGCTTTTTCAGGACAATTAGGGACCATTACCAAAAAGCTTCACCTGAGACGTTTTTTTCTTTGTTTAGCCACATTTTCCCCAAATTATTGCCTTCAACCACATGGACATATTTGAAGCTGAGTCTGGGCTTCGTCAGAAGAGCTTACAGTGAATAGATCCTCAAAAGGGCTCAGTCTAAATATACATATTCATGTTTTCATATTTGCATATGGATAATATTACACTAAATAAAATATGCTTGTCTTACTTAGAGCAAATATATATTCATATGGTTTTATAAATAAATTTTTAGAAAGTATATATATATATGTATGTGTATTGTTTACAAAGTATTGATATTAAGTATGTAAACTATAACATTCCTTATTCAGTGACTTATTTACTATCAAGTGTTATGTATCCTCAACTTTAAACTTAATCTTCACTTAACTTCATTAAGTTTGTTAACTGATAGAAATTCCAGAGTTTTGTTGTAGCAGTTTCAGTGTCTATTCTTTGATGTTTGGGAAACTGGTGTCTGTGTATGTGTGTGTGTGTGTTTGTGTGTGTGCGCACATGCGTGTGCTCGCAGGACCTGTTACATAAAATTTTACATGGGACAGATTTTAATGCCTATTTTATTTAGTGCTGTAGAATTGGCTTATCAGTTAAAATCACATGTTCCTCTGGAAGAAGACCTAGGTTCAGATCCAAGCAAGTACATAGTAGCTTACAACATCCTTCACTCAGAGGGACTAAAAGTTAAATAGATTTCCTGATAAGCAGACAGATAGAGAGCAGAGCTATGACAATGTATCCTAGTTGGATTGCTATTGCTGTAATGAAACACCATAACTAAAAGCAAGAAAAGGCTTATTTGACTTATTTTTCATATCATAATCCATCGCTGAAGGAACCCATGACAAGAACAGGGATGCAGAAGCTGATGCAGAAACCATGTAGGATGCCACTTACTGGCTTGCTCCAACTAGCTTTCTCACTCTGCGCTGTTGTAGAACCCATGAGCACAGCCTACAGATGATACCAAACACAATGGGCTATCGTTCATCAATCAATAATTGAGAAAATGTCCAACAATCTTGCCTACAGCCAGATCTTATGGAAGTATTTTCTAATTTGCAATATGCTCCTCTCAGATAGCTACAGCTTGTGTCAAGTTGAAATAAAATTTTATATGAAAGATAGTTAACTTCTAAGATGACTTCTCCTGACTCACTCTCATGACCTTACTCAGGAACCTGTAAGCTTAAATCAAAAGCCCATTTCTCCTGCTGATGGACTGCCTCAACAAATTACAGACCAAATCAGGACATGCTTTCACAACAGTTGTGAACCAATCAGCCATCGTGTCTTTTTACAAATAGACAAGCCCTAAAATCAGAAGTAGTAAAAACTGAAATCCCCAAGAGATGCTGGGCTTCATCTTATGAATCCCTCCTCTGCTTTGTGGAAAGTCTTTTACTTATTGTGCTCTCTGCATGTGTTTCAACATTCTTAATATATCTTCTTTTCAACTGCTGAATCTGTCTGATGTTGTTTTCTGTGTTGATATTTCTTTGCTGCTACCTGTGTAGTTCTAGATTTTTCCTGCCTCTACAAGGGAATGAACCCAATCAAAATGCCTAGATGATAACAACTCCAGCTTGATCTATTCTCACCCCTGAATGCAAAAGATATGAGTATTCCTCTGACCTCCAAATGCATATCCTTTAACTTATCCACATACCCCCAATAAATAAATGTATTTTAAAATAAAAATGTGTTGAGTATGTGAGATATGGATGTAGGACAATTATGGAGATCAAAGGACATTTAGGTAGAGTCAGTTCTCTCCTTTTACCATGTGGGTTTTTGGGATACAATTCAGGTATTCAGGGTGTCAGGTTTTGACAGCAGGTGATTTTACTTACTGTTAGTCAGGATTCTAAGAGAAATAGAATTTAAAGAATATATATATTCATTATTTACTGTATATATTTTATATTCTGTGTGTGTATAGATAAATAGATATATGACAGATAGATAGTAGACAAATGATAGATAGATAGATAGATAGATAGATAGATAGATAGATGAAGGGAATTTATTGGAATGTTATTTTAATAATTTAAACAAATGTATGTCTTTCCTTCAGATCTTCAGGGGCAATGAGTAGTCATATCACTGGTCACAATTTTCTTAATGAATACAGAAGGACATTGGTAATCCCTGAGGATGAGTCTACAAGGATGTCAGAGTAGATACACAATATTTTCATTAATTTTAGTTTAATATATTTCTTATATAATGAAATATAATTGCTAGATAACATTAAAAATAAAATATAAAATGTCCTTTAAAATGGCATATTTCATGTTTGTTAAGATGAATCTAAAATGGTAATAGTTTGCACACACATACACATATGCATGCACATACAAATCCATCCACATGTAATCTATATACACAGGGACAACAAAATTGCGTAAAATACAATGGTGCCTGGTGCTTTGTCCTTACTGCAAAGTTTGACAATCTGAATTCATTCTCTCTTGGACTCATATGGTGGAAAGAGAGAACTGATTCTAATATATTGTCTTGTGAACTTCACATTGTTTTTTTTATCTCTGCAACTTTCTTTTTTGAACTTCACATTGTTACTATGTGCTCATGTGCACACAAATAAATAAAAACCTGTAATAAATATTGAAGTTGTTTTGCTTTATAGTACAGTTCTTATATGTCCTAATACTCAGCATTGCACATTAGGTCATGTGTTCACCAGTTTATACAGAAAATGTCCTGCTAGGTTTGGCTGCCAATCAAACCTAATGTGTTTAATGTCAAATGGACTCAGTGCTTTCAAGGATGGAATTCAATTTATTTTTTGGCAAATAAATGAGCTCCCACTTTGAAGAAAATACTACTGAAAACTTTTTTCATAATACTTTTTCATATTTAGAAATAATATTTTGATGGGTGAATATAAATCAATTAAGTAATATAGTATGTGATTAAAACATCCTGTAATCTGTTAAAAATGGTTTAGGCAAATAGGAGAGTAAAAGCCTTTGTGTTTGATGTCTTTCCTCCTATGAATTCTCAGAGGCATATTCTAGACAGGCTCTCATCCAAAGACTTTTTTTCCTCGTTCATCCATCTCATTCTTAGGTGGAAGGAATGGCTATGACTTGAGGGTTCAAGGGATCCAGTACTCTGAGAATCAGGAATCATCTCCATTTCCTTGGAGAAGAAATCTATACTCATCCCAGTGGGTGACATATCTATTTGTTTAGTACTTGCCCACAGTATAAGAGAAGTGTTTTGTTTTCTTTCGTTTGAACAAAATCACAGAATACCTATCAATCCAGAACACGGTGTTCACTCTTAAGGTGTACAGGAAATTATCACCTTGACTGAGTCATTCTTAGTCATGTCACACAACAGAAATGTAAGGGTTGAATTTCTTTAAGTATGAATCAGCCTATCAAGTCAGTTAAGTGACACTAGTCAGAGTTGTAGAGGGAACCTTAAACATGAATACACAATGAAGAGAGGAGTGAGCTAGGATTCCTGAAGAGCAGTGTTTTGATAAGTACCAGATCTTTTCTGTCTTTTAAACATCATAGAAACACAAAATTAAGATAGAAACTTAAAAATAATAACATTATTTTAAGAATTCTGTATCCTTGAAGTTGCATGTAATACTTAAATAGTTCTATAATCAAAGTGTTACAAGGGAGTGAATAACTGACATAATTATTAAATTATGCTCTATGTTCACAGTTAGAGTTTTGCTCAGATTATGTTTTATAATATTAAGAATTTTTCTTTGCTTGTTAAACATCTATCACATACCTATGAGTAAAGATGTATTTCTTACATGCATATTTTTTCAAATTGAAGTTTCTTTAACGTACCCTAAATATAATATATAAAAATAAATGTGAATTTATTCGCAATAAAATTATCTGTCAATCATAAAAGTAACTTAACAAATACAAGTTCACAGTATAAATATAACACCTGTGTGCATGTACATGTATACACATACACATGAGCATATATGACATTATAATAAAAGATCAGTATCTACTTCTACTTCATACAACTTAATGTTTAAATGGCTTTACTTTTTCCTGGATACCTGTCAATTCCCAGATGATAAGTATATTTTTATGACAGGACTCTGTCTCTGTCAGTAAAATATAAACCTATGAGATCTACATCAACATAAAATACATTATTATTATACTTTTACAAAACAGAATAACATATTTTCATTAAATGCTGAATATTTATGTCATAAGATTTAGAGTTTATGAAAATGAACTAGAAATCTGTCACAATAATGATTTAAAATAAATAAGTTTGTATTTTAGGCAAAAAAGCACAAAATGTTGTATTTAACAGCATGTTAGCATTAATAAAATATTATACTGAAGTCTTTTTACTTACATATAATTTGCTTTTATATAATATAGATCACTTTTGATGCATTTTTCTACATGTTTAGAATAGATAAATGCAATCTTGTCAAAAGAACTGAGATGAAATACAGCTTTTAAATAGAAAATCACTTATAAGCTATGCTATATACTTAAAGTAATGAAACACTTCTGAAATTTAACCAAATCATTTCATGATTTATTTTATATAGAATCATCTCTGATCTTGTTTATATGTTTTTGTTTTTTACATAAATTCCAATCCTTATTAAAAACCATGAAAAATATATGTGAATTATTATCAGGAAGATCTTATTAACTCTTGAAAAATAAAATTGGCAAACTATGTTCTAACCAATAGTTAAATCATTTCTTTACTTTAACATAAAAAGTTTGTGCTGTGTCTCCACCAAAAATTAAAAATAACTCTACTATGTAATTTAAATATCTCCATTCTGATGTGTAAAATAGAAAGAAAATTAATCAATATTTTACAGAGATATTTCACTGTATGTATATTTGCAACTTTATTCAAAATCCCAAAATATGGACATAATCCATGAGGCCTTCAATAGGTCAGTGAATAGGAAGTAAAGTATACAATCAAATAATATTAAGCCATTAAAAGGATTAAGTCCTATCATTTCCAACAGTACAGATATACACAAATGAAATTATGTCAAACAGAATAAATCAGAGGTAGGAAATCACATACTATTTAGAATCTAAAACTGACAGGTTTCTAGAAGCTGAGAGTAATTGCCAAGAGGGGATGTATGAAGAAAATCAGAAGCAAACCCAAATGTTCAGTTAAGATGAAAAAGTTCTGGGTATACTTTTCTAGCACTGTGGTAATAGAGGTAATAACCAAGTTGATAGTAGTAAAGTTTACTGAATGTATAACATACATTACATTCTAGCATTTTATGCATTGACTAAATGCTATCTTTATACTAAAGGCAATATAGCGTTCCTCTCAGACTCCAATGGGGAAGAAAATAACAATGATTATGTAACTCATGAGCATTTCAAAGGGAAATATTAGATATTTGACTCTATTGCTCTCCACCTTAAGTTTTTAATTTTTATTTAATTATTTGAAAACTTCATATGTGTATGAGATATGATCAAATCTACTCTCCCTTTTCCACTCATCCAATGCTCTAAATTGGACAGATATATCACACCAGGAAGCATCACAGAGAATGTGCATAATGTAAGAGTGAGAGGCAGAAGACATCTGGAGAGAAATAGTGTTCATCAGACATGGTGGTGATATTGTACACATGAAGACATAGTGGCAGTGAGTAGTCAAACAAGACCTGGACAAGATCAAACTAGCCAAAATGTAGCCTGCATGGAAGAGGGGCTCCTTAAGCCCATCACCAGCCAAGGATATATTGACAATTGATGGCTGTGTGTATGTGTGTGCGTGTGCGTGTATATGTGTGTGTGTGTGAGAGAGACAGACAGACAGACAGACAGAGAGAGTGAGAGAGAGAGAGACAGACAGAGAGAGAAAAAGAGAGAGAGAGAGAGAGAGAGAGAGAGAGAGAGAGAGAGAGAGAGAGAGAGAGAGAGAAAGAGAGAACAGGTATATTGCCCCTGAGAAATTGCTCCAGTAAATATTACCATAGCCATGTACACACAGGTATCACTAAGTAGAGTCAGTAAGTTTAAGAAAAAAAAAAACAAAAAGTCTATCATAGTTTTTAAGATATAATTTTTCACTGAACCTGAACCTTGACATTTGTATTAT